>BRDA01012337.1:29528-77977 GCA_036984385.1 Crenuchus spilurus | reverse complement strand
TGATGCCAAGCACCAGCCTCCTTTTAAAGTGTCCAGTGGTGTCATTCTTGCTTAATCATGACAGATTGATCTCCAGCCCTGTCCTCATCAACACCCACACCTGTGTTAATGGAGCAATCACTGAAACGATGTTAGCTAATCCTTTGAAGGCAGGGCTGCAATGAAGTTGAAATGTGTTTTGGGGGATAAAGTTCATTTTCTAGGCAAATATTGACTTTGCAATTAATTGCTGTTAAGGTGATCACTCTTTATAACATTCTGGAGTATATTCAAATTGCCATTATAAAAACTGAAGCAGTAGACTTTGTGGACATTGATGTTTGTGTCATTCTCAAAACTTTTGGCCATGACTGTATACTGTATAAAAAATTAAATACAACTAAAAGCTTTTAATCTGGGCAATAAAGCATTTATTTGCAGGGCACATAATGATATCGATTATTAGTGATTAAAGACAGTAATTTAGACAGTATAACTACAATACACAAATATTCTTCAGACAGTTCTTAACAAATCTGCTGCAGAAGTTCACATAAATATTGGCACTTTTCACTTCATCCCAAATCAGCTGGATGGGATTTAAGTCTGGAGACTGTGCTGCCATTCCATGTTTTCAAGCTGACCATCTTGTTCTTTTTTCCTGAGATAGTTCTGGCAGAGCTTGGGTTTATGTTTTGGGTCATTATCTTGCTGTAGGATGAACACCACCTGACCAACTAGCCACATACCAGAAACTTTCTAAAAATTTTGACTTTTAGTGTATTATATCAGGCTGTAATTTTCAATGGGTCTGTTTCTTTAAGTGATATGACCTAATTGATTAAATCAATAATAAACATGAAAAGGCTCTAGCAGCATGAGCTAACAGCAGTTCTTGTTTCTCTAGTAAGGTACTGAAGTACTGTAATAATGCGGCACTTAATGTTTTCTTTTGTTTTTTATATATATATATATATATATATATATATATATATATATATCCATCCATCCATCCTTATTATTATTATTAGGTTTTAATCTACACATACAAATGTAGTCTGGAATGGGATGACCACTTTAGGCCCTTGCCCCCAGAAGGTCAGTGTGGGGGAGGGGTCAGTATCGCCATATTTTTGACAGCTGCCTGCACTCAGCTATGGAGCAAGCTGTCACACGCTGGCAGGACTAGCATGGCCAAATGAGTATGTAATACACACCCATAGCACCTCCACCCACATCTCCCCAGCTGTTCTGGCTGAGCTGGGTAAGCCTGTACACTGGCATCTTCTCTAATTATAGCCCCCTGTCCAGGAGTGTTAAGCAGCACAGTGCTTACAGCCAGGCTTTTTCTACTGCAGCTCACAGCAGCTGTGATCCTGTAGCAGCTTTACCTCCCAGTTCCCTGCAATAACCCAGCCACATATTCATCACTGACGGAATTCAGGCTCAGAGCAGGATTGCAGTTCACTGCCAAGTGTGTGCAGTTGCAGAGTTGATTTTCTTCTGAGTAGTGTTTGCTCTGTGGACTCAGGCCTGGGACTTGTGTTGGGCTATAAAGCCAGAGCTTCAGCCTATTAAGTTGATGGTAAATGCACATGACTCCCAATTCAAAGACCCTGAAATTGCTTACACATGTTTAGAGAAGCCCAGCTGTGACTGTATTTATATATTTAGGATGTGCCAGCCCCTCACACTGAAGTAAACAACATCATGCTTGAGGTGTTTCACACTCTCTGATCATTGTTCCAGAAATTAACTGAAGTAGGGTTATCACGATACCAGAAATTAGAAGTTGATATTGATACCAAGTGTAGTATCATGATACTCAATACTGGATCAGTACTCTGGCTATGAATTATGTTATTGTCTTTTATAATGATTTTTTTTGTCTTTAAAACCAAATATTTATTTGGTAAAACATATGTGACCCTGATGGGAAAGTATTATTTTTTTCCCAAATGTGAGTTATTTGAAAAAGAGTGCTCTTAAAGGAATCCTTATACATTTCAGCCAATTATCTCTTACACTTTCAGAGATATAGCATTCTGAGATGCAGCATATTGAAACTCAACTCAGTTTATTTTGTGTCACAAGACATTAATACATCAGAAATAATTAACAGTTAATCCAAACAAATCCAAATCCACCAGAAATGAAGACTGAAAGATCACACTATCTACAGTCATACTGCCTACATCTTCTGAAGACATCTGACCTGTTTACATTTGGTGGATGGATACATGAGCTCAAAGACATTTCTACACTGAAGAGAAGTAGTTCAGGAGCCAAATGACACCCAACAAGCTTGTATACCTTTGAGATAGAAGTAGTTCTACATCAGCATTCGAGGGGTCACAGAAACCCGTTTTTTGGGGACAGTTTGCAAATTTGATGAATGGTTTGCTGCACAATAAAAACCTAAGGAGTGAGCCATTAGCAAATTAGCAACTAAGATTAAGCTGACTAACGTCTGATTCAGACTGATGATTTGTGCTTCAGACTGGTAATGCTATCATTCCTGAATTTTTGCAATAAAGTTTATATACTGCAATTACACTGATTTTGCCATACAAGTGATTATAAATGATGCCTCAGCAATTGTTTAAAGAGCTAACTGAATTAGCATAATACTACTAATTGTGATTTCACATTAACTAACCTGGAAGCATTAGAGTGGTCATACCTCTCAATGTTCATTGGTTGTTGTTGTTTTTTTATTCATACTTCTTTCAAGTATTTTTTTACTACACTACAGGCTGTATGGACTATCTCTGGGAGGACAATTAACTTTAATTTTAAAAAATCTTCTTAATTTTTACGTATGTTTCTTCCCAATGTACATTATAAGTAGCCATGAATCAACCCACACATTTGTTAGGACTCTTCATTTACTTGGACATTACTTAGTAGTGCTGAGAGTGCCATCTACCCAACCTAAGAGGTGACTGTGAATCAATCTTGTGATATTCTGATCATAGGGTCAGTGC
Organism: Crenuchus spilurus; assembly: GCA_036984385.1. Lineage (NCBI taxonomy): Eukaryota > Metazoa > Chordata > Actinopteri > Characiformes > Crenuchidae > Crenuchus > Crenuchus spilurus. Next base: position 75,011 of record BRDA01012337.1, on the reverse strand, counting down.
CTTAGTCTGCTCAGCCACTTTAAAACAATTTAAAACAAACTAGTTAAGCGGGATCAATACAGCTAAAAATAAATTAGGAGAATAATTACAGAATCTGGTGCAATTATGTTGTCTGACTAAAGGTACTGAAGATACCTTAGAGGGATTTGAAATGTACAGCCACAGTAACTGCACAATAGTTATTTTTATTGTGTACAGTGTACAGGAAGAAATGCATAGCTATCAGAATCAAAATACAAAATATCACCATACAAAACCATATTTTAAAAAAGAAAAAAAAACACTAAAAACGCACACAACATGTACAAAAGAAGCTCATGTGAACAAATGCAAATGTACAGTAATTAATTATAGTAATGCTATAGAGGTAATTCTGTGTCATGTTAAAGTGATCTACAATCTTTTTTGTTATTATAATTATGTAATATTGAAGGCTTGATTTGTTACAGCATTGAGTTACCTTTTTCATTTTTGGTCCAATATCTGATCCAGTATTTTATTCAGGTTTAATACATCTCAAGTCTAAATAAGTCTTTATGTGGAGAATCCTGACTTTTCTGGTGTTGTACACAGTTGGGTACATATACACTGTTCTGTGTTATGCTGTTGTAAGGATGTATATGATTTTGTTGTTCATGCTTGATTGATGAGCTTTGCTCTACATAACTGAAATGTCAGAATAAATAAGTCACCAAATCTGTATTGATTGTGCTTTTCTTTGAGCATGATTGACCCTGTTGCAACCTCATTTTCAGGGTAGCACAAAGTGTCCCTTCTGTGGAGGAGGACATCTCTTAGTTTGCTCATGTGGAACAAATGGAAATATGAATTTAGGCTGTGGAGTATCTGGCCTGTTGCAATATTTATACCTCCTGTCCACAGATATATTGTGCTGGGTCTAAATTGGACCTTTGGCTGGCACCCCCCTGCCATCCTGTAGGACCTGATTGTGAGTGTGCACTGAAATATTCCAGACGTTGACCATCTTACTTTTCCTTGAGATAACTAAATGAATTGATCCATACTGTTCATGAGTTATCGTCAAGCATAAAACATGTTGACTTTGGTGGATTATAACATGTATTTTTGGGTGAACTTAAACCACTTGAGATTATATCTGTAGCATTTTTCCATTAGACAGGTTAGAGGTTCTGTAAGTAAAAGAGTGTTTGTCACGGGCGGATTTGGAAGTTCTGGGGCCCCAAGCAATGTTATGTCTGTGGGCCCTGATCAAATGGATTCTTTTTTATAGTTATGGTGCAGTTCAGGCTTAAACATGAATTAAATTATTATTATTAATTATTCATAAATATTGATTATTATACATAAATATTAAACATTACTTAAATATTATTATTCATAATATTTTAAGAATTACTAGCTACTATTAATAATATACTAACAATAGCTATAATCATTATTATTAATAATAAAATAAAAATCATTAATAACATACTAATTATTAAATATGAATAAACTGTTAGAAGCATGTAATATCAAATTATCACCTAATTCTGTGTTTCACCTTGACAATCAACTTCACTCCAATTCATTACCACCAATTTTAAACGTATGTTTGGACTGTATGGCCAATAGACCTCATTTACATAAAAGTTATATCTCATTTTTGAGTAAAAATAAACAGAGTGCTCAGTGGCCATTTTTTGCTGGGTCCTAGTGTGCTTACCCGTCTCTTTTTAATATAGCGTAACACTGTTTTTGGACTGAAAAATCTGCAGAGAACCAGAACTGCATTTTAAAAAAGCTCCTGTCCCACACCCCCACTCCCAAATTACATCTGTGGTGTATGTATCTCTTTAGTGTGGAACAACAAAAACAATTATGCATTTATTTTTATTATTTTTGTTTTTTTATTTTGCCAACCTCTTTTTGCCAACCTCTTTTGGCCCCGTGATCTCTGGGGCCCCAAGGAAATGCGTGGATGTTGGTTAAGTTCGCCACTGGTGTTTGTGTGAATAGCCTCATGACTGTTCTGGCTTCCAGGTTATTTGGGACTCATGCTTTTCCGATAAAGACATACCTATGTCTCAGTTTCTGCTTGCTAATTACAAATAATAAATGTGACATGAGGAGAGCACAGTAAATGGGTTGTTGGAAATAGAATACATGACACTTTCATTAAATCTGAAGCCTCTTTTCTTACATAAAACTGAGTAACTATAGTAAGAGTAGTGTACAAACCAACACTGGGTGAAATGTAACAGACAAGTCTAGTAAAACAGGTTGAAATAGGACATACTTTCGTATTCTTATAGCAACAATATCTGTATTGAAGGAAGTGTTATGACTGGACTTGTGGAGGGAGTCCGAAGACGTGGAAGACCAAGAATAACCTGGATGGATAACATCAAGACGTGGACTGGATTATCAGGTGCTAGCCTGCTACAAGCAACCAGAGACGTGCCCGTTTTGGATGGTTAAAAACCAGACGTGCTGCTGCATTCTGGACCATCTGTAGTGGTTTAATAGTGCAGGGTGGGAGGCCTGTTAGTACAGCGTTGCAGTAATCGAGGCATGAGATAACCACAGCTTGTACCAATAGTTGAGTGGCATGTTGCGTTAGGAACGGTCTGATTTGTCTGATATTATAGAGTCTAAAGCGGCAGGACCGTGCAACAGAGGCCACATGATGTGTGAATGAAAGCTGGTCATCAAACATAACCCCGAGGTTCCTAACAACCTTTGACGGAGAGAGTGAGAGGGAGTCGATCGTCAAGGTGAGGTTGTGTTGAACCGACTGTTTTGCGGGGAAGACCAGTAGTTCAGTCTTAGAGAGGTTAAGTTGTAGGTGGTGATTCTTCATCCATGAGGATATATCTGAGAGGCAATGAGATATCCGCGCCATGATGGAAGAGTCATCATCAGGCGGGAATGACAGATAGAGCTGAGTATCATCAGCAAAGCAATGGTAGGAAAAGCCATGCGAACGGATAACTGGTCCCAGTGAGGTGGTGTAAATGGATAAAAGAAGGGGTCCCAGTACCGAGCCTTGGGGCACTCCGGTGGACAATGAGTGCGCAGAGGACAGCTGTCCTAGCCATGAGACTTTGAATGAACGCTCAGCAAGGTAGGATCTGAACCATGATAGTGGTGTATCCGAGATACCCATGTTTGAAAGCATAGATAATAGGAGTTCGTGATTGTCCGTGTCAAAGGCTGCTGACAGGTCCAGCAGTATGAGCACCGAGGATTGTCCGGTGGCTCTGGCAGTTTTTAAGGTTTCTGTGATGGACAACAGAGCCGTTTCAGTAGAGTGTCCTTTTTTAAAACCAGATTGGTTGTGATCGAGATGGTCGTTCTGGGTGAGGAAATCAGAGACCTGATTGTGCACTTCCCTTTCTATGACCTTAGAGAGGAAAGGCAGTAGCGAAACCGGCCGATAGTTGTCAACCTGGGCAGGGTTGAGTGAGGGCTTTTTAAGTAATGGTGTCACCTGAGCCTGTTTGAAGGCAGATGGGAATTCACCGCTGGAAAGTGAATTGTTTATTACATGTGTGATGGCTGGAATAATAGTAGGTGCAATAGTTAGTAGTAGGTCTGTTGGTATCGGATCAAGCGGGCATGAAGTAGGGCAGCTACATGTTAGGAGGGCTAGTGCCTCCTCCTCAGAGAGAGGAGTAAATGAAGAGAATGTGATTCTCTTAGTCGAAATAGATTGAGTAGCAGAGGCAGTAGGTGGGTCAGTGAACTGGCTACTGATGTCCGTCACTTTCCTGGTGAAAAACGAGGCAAAGATTTCAGCTGTGAGGCAGGTAGGCAGAGGAGCAGCTGGAGGGTTCAGCAGCGATCTGAATGCTGTGAATAATTTCCGACAGTCTGTCAGAGAACCGATCTTATTGTGATAGAAGTCGGTTTTGGCAGTTGTGAGGCAGTCTGAGAATGAAGCCAAGAGTAACTGGTAGTTTGTTAAGTCTGACATGATACGCTTTTTTTGCAATTTCCTTTCGGCAGCCCGGAGTTTTAAGCGTAACCCCCTGAGGGATTCATTTTTAAACCATGGCTGTGGCTTGTTAGTGCGGATAGTTTGTGATGTCATTGGACAGAATCTGTCCAGACAAGAGCTCAGCGTGGAGCAGAGCATGTTTGTGGCAGTGTTTACGCTGAGAGCGGAGAATGAGCCCAGTGTAGGCATAGTAGTGGCGACGAGCGATGAGTATTGCTCTACACAAAGGTCTTTGAGATTGCGTCGGAAAGTTACCATGGCTGGAGCAGCAGTAGCTTTCCTGTGAACTTGTGGGATTTAACATGCATCAGTAACTCCTTTTGAGTTCTAGCATCTCATAGACCTGCTCAGTGATCATCTTCATCCATGAGATCTTCAGCAACTCCGGATGCACTTGTTCTCAAATGAATCATGTAGTAAACTTAAAAGTGTTAAACAAACCAAAATACGTTTTAGATTTTTGATTCTTCAAAGTAGACACACAACTGATGTCTCAAACACATTAAGAGGCAAGAAATGCAAGTCATGAACACTTCCCAAGACACAGCTGTTAACTAAAAGCCATTCCAGGTGACTACCTCATAAAGTTGACTGAGAAAATGCCAAGAAAGCTGCATCTAAGCAAGAGGTGCCTACTTTGAAGAATGTAAAATATAAAACATATTCTGGTTTGTTTAACAGTTTTGTTTACTAATAATTACATATGTATTTCTTCATAGTTTAAGAACTTTAGTATTAATCTACAATGCAGAACATTTTTAAATAATGAAAAAACACTGAATGTCCAGAGGTGTGTCCAAACTTTTGACTGGCACTGTATTTCATTCATTATGTGGATACAAGTCTGAGCGCTTTCAAGTGGGTAGACTTAGCTTGTTTCACACAGGGCTTAACATTTGCAGAACAAGCCTGATCTGGATCTCTCAGATTTGATCTGCTGTTTATTTTGGTGGATATTGGATGTGGTTCTTTTACTAAACACTTAGAATTTACAAACTGAACACTGAAAACCCTCATTTTAAAAGGGTTTTGAACATAAAACAAGCCAGGTCTCCAAGTCTTTGCACACCATCTGCATTAGCAGGCCACTGTCCACTGTCACATTTGACACTATAGTTGCCCTGGGTAGGGCCTGGCCACTGACTATTCCATTAGTGATAAGACTCAAAAGTCTCATTCATTCAGCATCCAGTGATTTTAAAGACAAACTCCCTGTGTAGTCTTACATCCCACAGTGGCACAAGTTATTTTTATCCATCTGTGCAAATATGAAAGAGTGATTCGAGGAGAGGAAGAGGAAACACAGCTGTTGGCTTCCTGTTTGCTCCGTTTGATGTAGTGTCAAAATGTGATGAAGAGATTGTCTTCAGCAGGCTCGAGCTTTAATCTTCCTCCATCAGTCTCCTGAGATGTCTCTCTCTCTTTCTCTCCCTCCCTCCCTCTACTCTGTTTGATCTTTATTATGCTCTTGCTCTCTGTCTGTTCCTGGGTTAATCTCAGCATTCTTTACTTTATGTGCACTGTTGCAGATATTTGATATGTGGGACATCTCACCTCCACATGGAGCTGTTAGACAGATCATTTAATTTATCAGTGATGATATGAAATTAAGTGTAGCCTCTACTAATGACCGCAGGTATGTATGTATGTTTTAGAACAAAGTGAAGCATAGTTTCAGAAGAGGAAATGGAATATTGTGAAAAAGTTCATTTTTCTTATTAATTGAATTCAAAAAGGTGAAAATAATTACATATAAAGTGACATTTCCAGCCTTTTTCAGTGTAGCTTAGATTAGATTCAACTTTTGCCAATGTGATTGAACACAACGGAATTTGGCGTCCGCATTTAACCCATCCATGCAGTGAAACACACACTAATGAACACACAGCTGTGAGAACATGTGCCCGAAGTGGTAGGCAGCCCTATCCATGGTGCCTTGCTCAAGGGCACGTCAGTCAAGATCTGCCTGGGGTTTGAACTGGCGATCTTCCGGTCATAAGACCCACTTACCACCAGGTCAAGGCTACTTATAGCTTATCAGTTGGCTGGCCAGTCAAAAACAGTAATATTATGGGCAGCAAACCATTTGGTAGTAGTTTTGGCACTATGGGCAGGTGTTAACTCTTGTTGGAAATCTGCATCTCCAAAAAGCTTGTTATAAGATGGAAGCATGAAGTGCTATAAAATCTCCTGGTACACAGCTGTGTTGACTTTAGACCTTATAAAGTGAACCAACACCAGTAGATAACCTATCAGCCAAAACCATCACAGACTGCAGAAACTTCACACTGCACTTCAGACACCTGTGTCTCTCCACTCTTCCTCCAGACTCTAGGTGCTAGAAGAGTCTAGGGCCTTGGTTTCCAAATGAAATGCATTTTCCCCATGATAATTGTGTTTTTTTTATATATGACTGCATAAGCCAAGATTCTCAGTAGTGCAGTGTTTTGAAGTACATTGAAATGCACACATTTGAACAAGTTCCATCTAATAGAGTAAAATGATTGTGGTGACTTTGCATAGCATTAGTAAACAAAATTCTGTCCATTTGTAGCTCAAACTAGAATTTCAGCCAGCTTTTGATTTTGAAGTTTCATTCATTTTTGCATTTTTGAGATGTTTTGTAGCGCAGACTTTTGTAGTTAACTCATAATACTGGGTTCACAATTCAGTATTCTCACAATAATGTTAAAAATAATTAATAATTATGTTTATAGTAATGATACACAGAAGCAGGAAGCGTGGAGGCTGAAGTGGGTTGATGGTTGGTGCAGGCTGTTTGCTAATTTGGAGTTACAATGCATTTGTATTATAGATAAAATATAATTAACAGAATGTCTATTTTTCACCATTCTTTGGCACAGATGTGACACTGTAATGTCACAATGCTTTGTTACACCTTGTCCTAATTGCAGGTTGGAAAAAGTTCATTATGTACTGTGTTTAATTAACACATTATATAATGTGTTATTAATTTATTTAATGACATTTCATATGTTCATTACATATTTCAAGCCTTTTTCTATTGTTGAAACTCTCTGAATAGTAATTTACTCAAACTTTGAGATTCTGGATTTCTGATTTTCATGAGTTATAAGCTACACTGATTAACAGTAAAATAAAAAAGGGCACTTTATGTGTAATGAATATAAAATAGGTTAATTTATGAACAGTGAACATTTTCACAATATTTCATGATGTTTCAGTGTTTTTTTATGTGGCACTGTACCCCAACCCTCCTACCTGTCCCGTTCTCTCTCTCTCTCCACTGGGACTCCACTTCCTAAAACCCCTAGCAGTCCTTAGCATCCATGAGACATTTCCACCCAGCTGACCCTATTCAGACTCTGATTTCCAGGACTACTCAAGCCAAGCCTGAGAGCTTGGTATTTGCATTCTGGAAGTTTTCTGGAAGGTCTTGTATTTGTGTTCTTTGCTAGCCCATTTAGCTTCCCTAGCCCGTTTAGCTTCCATAGGAAGTTTAGTTTCCCTAACCCATTTAGGTTCCCTAGTCCATTTAGCTTTGTTAGCTTGTTGACTTTTTTAGCCTGTTTGTCTCCCTTAGCCTGAGTTTGTTTAGCTCATGTAGCTTGAGGCCTAATCGGCCATCTGTTTAGCCTGGCTCTATTGAGCTCGTTTCTGTTTTGCCTGTTTCTGATTGTTATATCTCTGTATCTGTTCATTTGGTTAAGTTCTCTTATTAAATTCATGTTTCCATAAACCTGCGCTCGTCTTTCATGAACCATTACCCTGCGTTACACACTGTATTCTTAGTCTTATTGTCCAGCCCTGCTTACTGTTAGGACTACTTGTAGTGACACTCCTACTGTATTTGTAAACTTTTGTTCATGAAAGAGGATAATTTTTTATGATTTTAGTTATTATGCATAGAGTCTTGAGCAGCTTTCTCAATTTTGCCAAATTAATGTAAATGTATTTCACTGTCTTTTTTAATATGATTCAATTTACTAATTAATTGTGTGCTAACATTTCAATGGTATGGCTAAAACGCAACTCCAGCCTCCATTCTTCTCTTGTTTTTAATGCTGTTACTGTTTTACTGTCCTGTTTTACAGCCCTGTCCAACCACCAAAGCTGTCTGTTGGGGATAAAAACAATTTTGTTGATGGATATTAATGGTTTCATTGTCCACATACTGTTACCATGGACATCAGGTCCATTAAGCTGCCCTCAATCACCTTTGTAGTAGTGCTGATGTAAGGAGGAGCTTATTGTATTCCTGCTCCTGATCATGTGACCGTATGGCCAGGCATGAGTATGACCTACTTTGGATTAGGTCAGAGAGAAACACACACCCACAGGGCCACACACAGAGTGTGAGAATCAATAAGAGTGGAAGTGTGTGTTGTCCAGACCCTACCTGTCCATTTTATGTCCTAAAATGTGAAGCAAAATGAAATGTTCATATACAGAAGGCTGAAGTAAGACAGGGTCTAGCTGGGGATTTATGGAAATGCTTGGCACTGGCTGCATAAAACCATCTGCTGCCTAAAATGGCAAATTTTACATGATCTAACTGGCCATTAAACAGAATCTTAATATTGTATGCTATAGAAATGGTAATATTCCATTTATGCCATTTATGATTAGTGTTGGGCAGTCTATTGAATGTTTATGATCTATTCAACATTTTTCTGAGTATTGTGATGTTAAAGCTTCTCTTGTGCATTTTGTATTTGTTTACACAATATTTAGTCACACATTACACATATTTTATAGGCATAAATTTTTTTAATTTCCTGAAGAATTGTAATAGTCATGCCGATTGTTCATTTCAAAACATAAATGCATGAAGAAACAGTTTATCTGTTCTTATGTTAACCTTTTAACATTCTGCTCAACCATTTGGAAGAGCACATTTGAGTCACTTTATCCTATTGAAGGTGTTAATCTTAACACAATGTGATTGTGCCATCTCTACAAATTGGTAGAGGTATGTTAGGCTAAAAACATTCACTAGAGTTCACTAGAAATGCAACATTTTCTTGTCTGAATGCAAACGTGAGTACAGTTTCAGTTGAGGTACAGTTTCCCAAAAGTAGATTGGCATGACTGTGACACATGAGGGAGCTAAATTGCAAAGTAATCTAGACAGATGATTAAACAGCAGGGCTGTGCAATAAACAAAGCATGAGGTGGTGGGGGGGTGAGACATGACATGAACAAGACACATGGAAGATGTAAACAAAAGCACGTGGGGGCAAGACGACACATGGAAAATGTAAACAAAAAGCATGTGGACAGATGGGGACAGCTGTAGCCAGAGGTTTTACAAGAGAATGGGGAGTGTTTTTAGTTTATTGTTAGAGTGTTGATTTTCCAGTATCATGACACTACACTTGATATCTGTGTCAACATCAAAATGATCTCTTAGCTCTTACAAAAGCAAACATTCCAACTGTTGGTATGATTAAAGGAGGAAAGCAGTGTAATGTAATGTTGGTTTATTGGTACTCACGCTGTGAATGGACAGTTCAGAGCTACTGTCTATGGTCAGGGGTAAGCAGGACATCTGAACAGTTAATTTGGCCACTTTAGGTCTGTCCTTTAAGTTGCCCGTACTGAGATAAATGGTTGATTTCAGTCATTTATATAAAATTTTATAGTCGTGGCAGACCTACAGGGAGTCACAGGCATGTGGATATCTAGTAATTTACAATGGGTATGTGTAACTAATGTTTGTGTTTGTGTGGAAAGCTTAAAAATATGTGGAAATTGGATGTGCATTACTGCAGTACTAAGAACTCAGTATTTGTTCTGCAGAACCTTTTAGAAAACATGTAGTTTTCTCATTAACAGCTGTAATCTGTGCTATTAACATGCTTCATAAAATATAATTACAGCCTGTGTTACAAGAGTCTTGAAGCATGAATAATCATCCAGATTTGTAGATGATGCAGAGTTCCAGTTAAAACGAGCTGAACAGTGTTTTTAGTTGTATTTATTTATGCCTGCAGTGAAGCCCAGCTGAGTCCAAAGCCACATCTGCAGCCGGGCTCGGCTACAGTACATCAAATACAAACCTATTACTTATCAAAGTGTGAGAATAGCACTTGTGCCCACTCAGTAATGTTATATTTGTTGACCTCTTCTCAGTGGTCAAGCACATCAATCATCAAAGAAATGGAAGATGGGATTTTATTACATGACTACTCTTGCATGATTTCTGCAATTCACTTCGCAGTGTGATGCAATAATCAGCTCTGGCTGTTTAGATTACCAGCCTGCAGAGAGACAATGTGTAATATTTGCAATGTCTGCTGTAATTTGCTGGAAAAAATTAATATTCATGTACATGATCGTTCATTATAATGGTCAAAGTGCCTTTTCTGTGAATGTTACCTTCATATAAGAGGTAAATAAATAAAAAAATCAATGCTAGTTGGATGTGTTTCAGTGTTGACTCCTTGTTTTTGTATGAATGTGAAATGAATCCAATAGTAGGATCAGTTCTGTTGTCATTTATTTTCATTTAATATTGAGACACATTCATATGATGTGCTAAGACTTTTTCTGTACATAGCAAAATTCACATTATTACATTCCTACAGAAATCATGTGTACAGATACTGTATAGCAACTTAATAAGTAGATACAATACAAGTCAAAAGTTTGACACACCTGGACATTCAGGCTTTCAGTTAACAGCTGTGCCTTGTCAAGAGTTCATGACTTACATTTCTTGCCCTCTTAATGTGTTTGAGACATCAGTTGTGTGTCTAATTTGAATAATCCAAAATCTAAAACATATTTTGGTTTGTTTAACACTTTTAAGTTTACTACATGATTCCTTATGTGTTCCTTCATAGTCTGGATGACTTCAGTATTCATTTACAATGTAGGAAAAAATAAAAACATTGAATGAGAAGGTGTCCAAAGAAGAAGTCCAGACTTTTGACTGGTACAGTACATTTACTCATTTATAAAGAAAAAGTTGACTTTTTATGCAATTTTTTTATCTAATGGGTGAGGATAGATTTCAACACTTTTGTTTATTTGTCAGAAGTTTAAGAACAATGAACCACTGTCTGCCACCAATCGTAATGTTATCTATTAATTAAAAATCAGTAATGTGTTTTTGAAAATTTATGCAGTATCACAAAACACAATTATTGTGATATACCAGTGTATCAATATTTTTTACACCCCTGTGAATTGATATTTATTAAATGTGTGACAAAGACTAGTCAATGCCTGATCAATTTCCTTCTCTACTATGTAGTGACATTTTCACACCTAAAACCTTACTGTATTTGTATTATTAGATCATAATGAAGTCATTTTTAGTCAACCCCTTGTGTCAAATCAGCTTTTGAGAGTTTACGTTACTGTGAACATCAATATAATAGTTGTGGTTGAAAGTCTTTCCACACATGTTGGCTTGGCTACTTGTACTTCGGTTTGGCAATATTATTCCATTGCTTGCAGTTCTTACTTTCAACCACAAAATACAAGTGTACATGTTTTGAGGTTTGTAGAAATATCCATCAGCTTGTCTTCTATGATCATTTTTGATAAATCCCACATTTCGTGTGGAGAAAGTCTGAGTGGCAAAAAGCCTCAGAGACTAGACAGACTATCATGGTGTTCTCTCCTGGGTGATAGATGGTATGTGAGTGATATATGTAGCAGTAAATCGGCGTTCGAGCATATATAACATCAACTCTGTCAGTATTCTCACCTCTGTGACTGAATTATTGCCAGAGAACCAGTATCCCCTGCACTCCTCTAGCTAAAACTGAATGTATAATTTATTATATATGGATATTTTGAGCACATTGAAAAATGAACACTTTGGGAAACATATGCTGTTGTATGCAATTTGTTACAGTTTGAGAATAGTACTAAGACATATTTGGTTGATAGCATAGAAATGTCATATAAATGATAGAGAAAATAGCAGTGTTAGCAGTGTATAGTCAGGCAAAAACAGACCATGTAATAAACACATTCATTAAACATTACTATATTTAGAAATCGTTTTCAAGAAGTCTCTGAATGTCACTGCTCAGCCACTGTATTGATAGGAAGTGTCACTGACCTTCGTGTTCAGAGCCTTTATTAGTTTTAGTGCCCTCTTGTGTCCAATACTTGCTCAAAAATCATATTCCTGAACTTGGTTTTTTCATGCAATACTTTGTTATATGGCAAAGATGTGTTGTTGGGACCTTAATAACAGTGCTGACCTGTGACTCATTCCAGCTGTATTTAGTGTCTGCTCTTTAATATGTGATTTCTTACACTGTAATTATTTTTTTCCCCTCCCAGTGTAAATTGCCATGACGACAGAACCGAATTCAGAGTTAGAAGCAAAGCCGGAGCAGCAGGGGGCCGGCACGGCTCCGCCCCACACAGCCCCGCCCCTTGACGACCAGCTTCCACCTGCAGCCGCCCACAGCACGCCAGTTAGAAAAGAACAGGTAGCATCTTGTTTTATGAAATGTGCTGTTATAACTTATTTCATTATCAATTTAAATAATTAAATAATCATTATTTGCGTCTGCATTTGAAAGGAAATCATTTTAACCCAACTTTCAGCTTACCAAACATCAACTGCAACTTGATGTGTTTTAGGACACAGTATGACTTACTGTGAAGTTTAAAAATGAACAAACACTCATGGCTGCCTGTAGCAATGAAAATGTAGTTATTTTTGTTATTTGCAATCATACTGTGTCCTAAACCACACTAAGTAGTCTGTGAGATGTTCAGTAAGATCTGAATGGAAGTGTGTTGAGAGATGTTTTGGAATCAACTGGGCTACATATGAGTTCTAGTGTTTGTTAGCACCTGCAGTTTTAAAATAATGACAAAACATTTTCTTTTTCTTTCTTTTTTTATTACTGGATTTTCTCCCCAATGTGTTTGGTAGCCAGTCGACCCACCCATTCATTGACTCTCCCTATCACTTGTAATGTCCCCGAGTCTAGTAGAGTGCAGACTAACAGGCCTCCTCTGATGCATGTAAAGTCAAGCTCTGCCTCTTTTCCAACTGCTACTGATGCATCGCCGTTGGGCAGCCAGTGCATTCCGAGGAAAGCACAGTATCCCCAGTTCTGATGGATCATCCTGCAAATGGCTCAGTTAGCCAACGTTACTTAGTAGAGCTGACGAGAGAGTGCCATCTTAACCGCCCAGAGAGAGCACGGCCAATATTTACTGTCTCTGGCCCCGAACTAAACATTTCTAAACAGGTCTACATCTCATGTAAAAATTGTGATTTCTGAGTGAACTTTTCCTGTAATTGGATTTAACTAAACTACACAAAATATACAGCATTTCACACATTTTTGCATTAAATAGCAAGCAAGCCAGGTTTCTGAACCTGCTGGAATGATGAAATAATATGCAAGATGAAATGAGCTTCCCATAACGATCATAAGTTTGAGAAGTTGGGTTGTGTACAGCTGCACAGAGACAGATAACTATCAAAGGAATGTTTCTCACTCTTTGCTATCACCAGGTTTCAGTGTCCGTGAGATGTGGTAGATTGAACCGTTTTCTTTGATCTCTTCTCTGATGACTAGAACGGGGCACGAGAGGCGGGAGGTGTCCCACAGGGGAAAGCAGATCAGCAGGTGGCCGAGGACGACCTCACCTCCCACAGGTCCTCCTCTAGCAAGCTCTCTAGGTCTCCAGTTAAGGTGACCAAGAAACCCAAAAACATGCAGTGTAAAGTCACACTCCTAGATGGCACAGACTACACCTGTGTGGTGGAGGTTAGTGGAACTTTTCTTTCATTGTTAATTGCCTACAAAGCACAGTGATTTAGTGTCAGGCTTTTTATGGTTTTCGTATTTTATATCTTATACATTTCCATACAAGATATGAAAAAGGTGTAATTACTAGTGCATCTCTAAAAATAAAAATATTTAGCAAAAGTTATATTTATAATTTAATTAAAAAAGGTAAACTGTCATATATTTTATATTCATTATATGTACACAGGTCCAAATAGGACATACTTCTGTAGTATTTTCATATTATAGCAACATTATCTGTGAACTTTAACAATATTTTTAGATATTTTATGATTCACCCTGAAAACAGTTGTGCCTCTAAAAATGTAAATGCTATATAAAAGTTCATTTGTGTTCATAATTTCATTCAAAAAGGCAAATTGTCATATAGTTTGTATTCATTACATGTAAAGTGACACATTTTAAGCCTTTTTGTTTTAATGTTGATACTGTTTGAATAGTAATTCACTCAGACTAGAAATGAAATATTCTAATAATTTGAGATTCTGGATTTCTGATTTTCATGAGCTGTAAGTTGTACTGACCAACAAACAACAAAGGCTTAAAATATGTCACTTGATGTTTAGTGAAGTTAAAATATGTTTGAATTAAATTATGAACATATTCTTTTTCATGAGATTCTATTTTTTGGAGATATATACTGCACAGGTTTGTCTCAGGTAAATAAAATAACTTTTTCACTGTCCGCTAGCACACTTTCTAACCCTCTGGAGTCATTCTGTTGTAGTCTGATATGGCTTCACTTTTTTACAAAATTACAAGTGGTAGCTAATACTAAACTGATATGTCCAGGTTTACCATATTGTCACCAGTTAACTGTTTTTGTGTAATTTTGGTTTTATTTAGCCAGCAGAAGCGCCAACTCTACAGGGTTAATTGTTTGGGAGATGCAGATATTGGGCTAACTAGCAAACCCCAGCTTCACTGTGGAATGTTCTTTTCTGTCATTAATCTACTAGTGTTTTATAATGTATCATTAGTTAAAGGGGTACTACACATACAGAGCAACTCACCTCCGTTTTTAGATCAGTTACTTGAGGAATTTGCTAAAACTGCCACCTCCACACTCACTGCACTCATTTCAGTTGCAACATATATATTACACACATTGTACAGACACCTTGGCTGCTGCAGACATGTGCGTTCCTCATAGTGACTTTGCCCACATTCTTGGTCCCAAAAACTGCCTTTTCACACTTAAATCATACAAATGTCTTCATCTGCTGGGGCTGGGGAATTTTCCAGATGTGTGTTTCTGCTTGACTTGCTACATGCTAAGCTGCTAAGTAACCCATTTCCAGTGCAATGATGAAATGCAACAAATTCACTTGACACCACAACAATAACAGACCCTCCTTACAGGTTGATGGTTCGATGGTTCTCTCTGATGCACTTACAGATCAGATTTTGACTTTATGACAAAAATAAACAATCAATACAACTTTTTAAATAATAATAATATATTATGTTGTTTATTTGTTTTCCATAAACTTGGTTGTGCTGGGTTGGTTGCCAGCCTTTACCCAGCCTATTGGTTGCTAAACCCTAACTTAGTCTCACCACTGAACTCACCACTAAACACCAACAGCTGTTTTTTTTTCAGATGTTGAATCCTCAGACATCTTTAATTTCACTTACTGTATTATTAGTGGGTATAAAACAAATAAAACAAAAGTGTTATCAGGTTTATATGTGGCATTACGGCCCCATGCTGAGCAATGTCAGTGTCATGCTGCACACCATTCTCATCTGTTAAACTTCATCCACCTGGAAGTGTCTTGAAGCTCTTTGTTTCTGTAATCTTCCCGCCTCTATCTCGTCCTTGGCCTTACCTTTGTCCACATGCTCCTTGTTTGTTTACATTTGTCATGTGCTGTCTTGTCTTCACATGCTCTTTTGTTTACGTTCATGTCATGTCTCTCATGGACACGCCCTTGTCATGTCATCCTGTCTCGTTAATGGTCAGCACCTAAGTGTTGTCTACTCACAGCCCTGTCCCTTCTCATGTCTATTGCTATTTAGCTCCCTTGTGTTTCACAGTCTTGGTCAGTCATTGTGCATCTCCCTAGTTAAGTGAACATATTCCTGGTTAAGTGAAGGTCTTTAGGTCCATGTAATGTCATGCTATGTTATTGTCACATTCTATTTTTCATAGTGTTTGTTTAGTTTCGTAGTCATAGTTCAAGTTTTGTGATAAAACCTGTTATGTTTTGAATCACACCACTGCTTCCAACTCCTTATGGCTACAGCATTTTTGACAGTTTCCAAACATATGAATTTGTTTTTATAGGCCATTTTCACATTTCTTAGTTCCTTAATGTTTAACTGCAAATAGTAGAATTAAGCTATTTTCAACAGAGTTGTTAACAGCTTGGCTGAGGCCACTTACACTTATGTTATTGTAGCACCAGTTTTCATGTGCTCCCGAATGTCAAACAGTGGATTCAAGCCAGTCAAAAAGCTAGAAAATAACATGTAACAATTCAAATATGAAAAGGATTCATTTCCCCATTAAAGCCACTAAATCTACGAATATATAATGTGTGAGATTTTTTTGTTTACGATTTTAATGTTGGGCTGAAAGTGCTACTTTGTAAAATATCGTATAATA
Source organism: Crenuchus spilurus (assembly GCA_036984385.1). Lineage (NCBI taxonomy): Eukaryota > Metazoa > Chordata > Actinopteri > Characiformes > Crenuchidae > Crenuchus > Crenuchus spilurus. The sequence continues at coordinate 58,654 of BRDA01012337.1, read as the reverse complement.
TGCCACATTTTTTCCCAATATGTTAAATTCATCACATAAACAGTAGCTGTGCAATAAATGTACTGTATGTAGATGTGAGTTGCATGTACAGGATGTGTTAACATACTTTCACTTAGAAAATTAATGCCATTTAAACAGGGCTGCTCAGCATTTCCCTAAGACTGCACATATTCATCCACATTTCTCATTAGAAAGAATAACAGGCTTTAGTATTATTAGGTTTGTTTTGTCATTGGTCATGTCTTTATTGAATTTCCCTCAAGTATTGAGGAAAGTCTAATCTGCTAAGACGCTAATTACACGCTTTGTATAATCATCTTTTGTGAGTGATGCAGTTGAGCAGATTTGTATGGGTCTTATTTTTGTCAGGTCGAAGTGGCTTTATCTCGGGTTGCATTGTGTGAAGCAGAAAAGGAATAGAATTGAGTCAAATCAATACCGTAATTACTGGAGAACTCTGTCTATAATCATTGTCTTCATAATGATGCTATAAATTATGATGTGACTAAAATCATAAAAGAAATATGAGATTTATCCCACCTTGCTAACATTCCTCACTGCCCAGAAAATGACCTCACATCTCCTACAGGATTTTCTGGCCAGCTGTTTTTGTACACTTGAGCTCCATTTGTCAAGCTGCATAAATCTGTCGATTTATGCGTTTACCGCCTCGCTGTTGAGGCAGGACAATGCTGAGCACTGATCGACCTCCGCCAAGAACTGGAAACCAATCTACTCAGTGCAGTTTTAGCTTCTGGCACTGGATTTGGCCAGATTAGTCTTTACATCCAATACAAAGATGATTAAGCGTTGTGGAATGCATGGTGCATATGTGTGTGCGTACCAGGTTTATGGCACATTGTGGGGACCACAACTGTTTACCCACTCACGTTGTGTATACCGTTCTTCCTTTTGGAGACCACAGGCAACATTTTAAGGTAAAGAGATGTTTTAAATTTAGGGTACACTTGCTCATTCATTGTTTATTCTCAAATCAGTAGTATTAAAGAGTTTGTCCTGCTTTTGTTGGAGTAACTGTCTACTGTCCAGGGAAGATTTTCTACTAGATTTTGGAATGTCATTTTGAGGATTTGATTTCATTCAGCAACAAGAGCTTTAGTGAGGTCAGGATGTTTGATCACCGCCACCACCTCATCCCAAACTCATCCCTAGAATTAGATGAAGCACCATCATTCCAGAGAACAGTTTCCATGCTCCACAGCTCAATGCTGGGGGGCTTTATAGTCCTCTAGCCCACACCTGGTATTAGGCATGGTGCCAGTAGGCTAGGCAAATTGATTTATAGAGAACCTTTTAAGAGACAATGCCAATTCAAAGTGCTTAACGTAAAAAAAAACAGGAAAAAGAAGACAATAAAAGAGATAAGATTATTGTAAAGGCAGAAATATAAAAACACAAAGTCTGAGGAGATTTGTGGAAGAAATAAGATTATTGTTAAATCCAAAATATAAGAACACAATAAAATCTAAGGAGATTTAGTGTACTTTATAAGAAAGTGAAATAAAAGCAGAAAATAAACAGAGAACAATAATATTAATAATAATAAATAGTAATAGTAAAAATGGATGGATGCATAAAAACAGATAACAGTAATGAGTGCCATAGCTTAAGTTTTTAGTTTTTAAAAATAGTTGCAGTCTGTGAACATCTTACAGCTTCAGGAAGTTTGTTCCAGCTGACTGCAGCAGAGTGGGTGAAAGCTGCCTCACCATATTTTGTTCTGGTTCTAGAGAATTTTAGCAGGTTTGACTCCACTGATCTGAGTTGTCCGATAGGTCTGTATTTTTGTAGCATATCTGCGATATATGTAGGACCTGAACCATTTAAGGATTTGTACACAAGGAACAGCATTTTGAAGTGTATTCTGCAGCTTCCCTGAAGCCAATGTGATTATCTGTGTACTGGAGTAATGTTTTCATACCTCCTTTGTCTTTTATGACTAATGGATTTTTGGGGAGGCCAATAAAGAACGGTACTTTAAACTGCTAGAGATAAATGCATGGATTTTTTTTTCTTCTTCTGCACTCACATCTACTAGGCTAGGCTAAAGCTAAACTGCAGAACAGAGATAGGCTAAACTAAGAACTAAGGCTAAGGCAAGGAACAAGATACTAGGACTGCTAAATAAAAGCTAAAGGTAAAGCTAGAAACAAGATACAACTAAGAAAGCTAAGTAAGAGCTAAGGCTAGGAACAAAATACAACTAGGAAAGCTAACTAAGAGCTAAGGCTAGGAACAAAATACAACTAGGAAAGCTAACTAAGAGCTAAGGCTAGGAACAAAATACAACTAGGAAAGCTAACTAAAAGCTAAGGCTAGGAACAAAATACAACTAGGAAAGCTAACTAAGCTAAGGCTAGGAACAAAATACAACTAGGAAAGCACAGAAGTGACAGAGAAGGAGATGATGAGAAGGAATGCTGGGAAGTTCTGGGGACAAGCATGAGAAAGAGACAGGCTAGAGGACCGGTGAGCATGATAAGTTCATTACAGGGAGCAACTTAAAGAAGCTTGGTGCATTCATTAGAAGGGGTGTCCACAAACTTTTGGACATGTTGTGCATATAATATAAAAATGTAATGCGGTAAATGCTATGCAATGTCCTCACAGTTGACAAATGTGTATGTGTGGGTGGGTGTGTGTTTGTGCTGGGATTATAGACATGCCTATTTACAGGTAGATAGAAATAGCAAGTTGCTGTTGGCCCTGTCATTGCTTCTCTGACTCAAAGACTTATTTACACTGAATCTTACATTAACTGTTCAGTCACTGCAGAATATCCTGACTCATGCTCAGTGGGTGTGGTAAATAAGTGTTAGAAGATAAATGCTATCTACTGAGGCAGGTCAGATTCAGAGCATGTGCTTTCATTAACACTTAGATGCTTAGTCATCTCTGTCAATAATGGAAGCATGAACTTTTATACTCATTATTTCTCACTCAGAGCTCATTGAAATAAACAAAATTGAACAGAATCTGTTGAAAGTGCTGATTCAACTTTTAATCAGCACTGTTTTTGTGTTTGAGTAAAAGGAGATTAATTAATTATTTTTATTTAAATCTAGTGAACAGTTTTGAGGTCAGATAAAAATACAGTCCTGCATAAAAATGTAATATTGTGAAAAGGTTTGTGTTCACCGTTTAATTAAAAAATGTAAACTGTTCATTTTTTTGTTTGAGTAAACTACTATTCAAACAGTATCAACATTTAAAAATACATTTAAAAATATGCATGTCACTTTGTGTAATGAATATATAGTATCCTTTATGCTATACAGTCAATTTACCATCTTCAGTTGGATATTAATTAAAATGAACATTTTATTATATTCATTATTTGCAATATTTTTTTTTTGACATTTCTTGGATAGCAGCACAAGCACAAAACAAAACAAGTTTAGGATCAAACACAATTAAAATCAAATGTAAATACATAAATTGTGAAACTCTTAATTAAATATGCAATTATGTTGCCTTGTCCATAGTAAAGAAAATAAAAATGATCTTCTGGCTTGTATAGATGCAGGCATTATTTAAATCATTTTTGTTTAACTTAATGTTTTTTTGTTAATTTAATAAAACAGAGCCAGCACTGATGTACAAGAGAGACTCCTTTCTCCTCTCTCCATCTGCCTCCCTCTCTTACTCTAATCACATTTCCTCACTCTACACATGAGCTGTCTAACACAGTTGCTTTGTATCTTAATGAGGTCTTGAACCAGGTGGGCGCTGTGAACTTCTCCAGCATAATAAATGCTCTCCGGTTCTCCTGACAGAACTGTTAAAGAAACAAGAGTTATCAGTATAGCAGAAGTTGCATCTGCTGTTGGTTCATGGAAAGGACAAAATGAGGGAACTAAAAATGCTGGTTGCTCTTTTGTCATGTACAGTGATTTATTGTACTTGTCAACATAAGTTTTGCTGTATGTCAGCTAATTAACAAGCCTTTCGGAGTGGAAATGGGTATGTAAGAGTACAGTAAACACTGGTCTGGACAGAACAAGAGTACTTTAAGAGCAAGATTTTGTTAGATTGCATCACCAAATATTGTTTTGTGTTTTTGCTCTTTGAAAAGAATTGAGAATTGGTTGTAAGGTTGGGTTGTTCCTGATTAACATTGCCTTTAATCTCTTCAGTCCATTTAGTTCTCTTGGCTCAAGTGATTGGGATGGAGTTTTATTTACTTTACTTCATATACTATATATCAATAAGAGATAATGTATAACAACTTCTTGATGTTGGAGAAATTGTTTAGGGTTATTTCTCTTGAGCTTATCAGCTTGTGTGTGACTTGGACCAGTAGATGTTGCCCCAGTTTCTTCATGTCCTTGTACAGCCCTGCCATGTCATCCTATGTCTAATTAAGCATGCTATATAGCACCCTTGTGTTTCTGAGTGCTCTATCAGTCATTGAATGTTAGTGAATGCCATAGCGTTGTTTTGTTTTATAGCCACAGTGTTTAGTTTGTGTTTCTTCACAGTAAGGTCTTGCTTTATGGACACCCACCTCTGCATCCTCTCCTCCTGCTCCAGCTTCACTTTTACATAATAACAACAATAATAACAATAATAACAGTTATAGCTTTAAACACATTAAAAGCTTTGGATGCATGGTTCTTGTTATCAGCACTTTTATATTACAGTTTAATTAGGGTAATATTGTGGAAAAAATAGTTTGAATTCCTATTTTTTTCTTTCTTTCTTTTTTTACAACAGTGAGGAGCTTGAATAATTTCAGCATAATTTGACACCTTCTGTGTGAAGTCTGATTATACTAGTCTTTTATCCTAGTAACACTTCATATTTTAGACTTTGTGCCATACAGCCCCCAAGTCCACTGCTTCAAATGAGCCATTAGCACTAGGTGCTAAAGCCTGTGGCTAATAGCAGCTTATGCTGGTGTGAAGCAGCTTTGCTCTGCAGAAAGCTGATTCTAGTGTCTAATCCTGGCCCCCAGCCCTTCAACACACAGTGAGCAACTGATGGCATTATTAGTCGACTGGAAAGAGGGATGATGAGAGGAGAAGAGCAGCAGCCTTTCTCTTCACTCCACCCTCTCTGCGTGCAGCAGACAGTGTCTCTGGAGGAGGCGGGGACCTGCTCTGCAGTGTTGTGCCCTGTGCTAGACAGAAACACCATATCTGACAGTACCCAGCCCAGCAAATATCCCTCACATTCACAGACCTTCAAAACAGCTTTCTCTGAGAGCAGTCAGTGTCAAATTGGAATTTGATGCTTGAATATTCTCAGGCTATGTCAAATGAATTCAAGCGCAATAGGGAGAAAATCCATGTCCAGGGTTTTCTGTAGTGGAATGTAATACACTGTAATAGTATTTGACATTATTTTAAAGAAGCTTAGACACTCTGCTCATGATTCTGGGCTCAATCTGGATTAACGATTCAATATTTTGAATAAAACTTAAAGTGCATCTCCAAAAATTAGAATATCATGGAAAGTATTTGTGTTCATAATTTAGTTAAAAAAGTAAACTGTCATGTAGTTTATATTTATTACACATAAAGTGACATATTTCAAGCCACATGTTGATAATGTTAGAATATTAATTTACTCAAACTCGAAATGAACGAATCATCTGAAATTCTGAATTTCTCATTTTCATGAGCAGTAAGTCAGACTAATCAACAGGAAAGCAAAAAAGACTTGAAATGTCACTTTACGTGTAATTATAATAAAATGACAGTTTAAGTTTTGAAGTAAATTATTAACATCTGTGATTTTTTTAAATAATGTTAATTTTTTTGTTTAGGACTGTATAATGACAGTTGCAAGAAAAAGTTTGTGAACCCTTTGGTATTACTTGGATTTCTGCATAAATTGGCCATTAAATGTTTTCTGATCTTCATCTAAGCCACAACAATAGAGAAACAGTCTGCTTAAACTAATACCGCATAAAAAAATGTTTTATTGTTTTTGTTGAACACATTACAGGTTGGAATAAATATATATAGGGGTGTGTATCTGTCCAATAAATGACGATACGATTCAGAAACGATATATTTTAAATTGGACCGATTCGATTCAGCACAATTTCGATACGATTTGGTTCAGTATAATAATGTAGGAAATAATACAAGTTACTTGTTTAAAATAGATAATTTTACATTGAGTCAACATAAGTTATTACTAAAAATGTGTTTTTGCATTCAGATAGATTAATGAAATACTAGAGAACTTGTATAGTTGTATTTGGCATGTGAATTCAGAAACAGTAAAATACTGTCACGTTGGGATGTGGTACCAGGGCTCCAATGTTTTAAACAAGTCCCCAAAATCCTCATTCTCCACCACACAAAAAAATATCCAGCCCAAAGTCAGTCTTAAATCCGCCCTTCAGAAGTTTAAACTAGCACAAAATATATGTCTGTCACCTGTTTGAAGCAAATGACAAAACAACTATGAGTGTACGACTTAGTATTTTGTTTATAAGGGATTTATTATCAGTCCATCAAACCTTTTTCTTTTTCCCAGTCCTTGCAATCTCTCTCAAGTCAAAATCGGTGTTCCGAATTAATATTCTTAAATGTATGTCTTTGTGCTTGTTTATACAGTCATATCAGAATATACTGACCGCTGTTATGCCTTTGGGAGATGCTCAGTGTACAAGAAGTCCATTCTCAGTATAACTTTGTTAAGGTCACTCTACAACATACCATGAAGTTGGTGGCTTCTGAGATGCTGCCACTCTTAACCCGTTACCCTGTTATTATACTCTTTTGGACATCAGTCAAATCACATTCTTTGCTCATGATTGTTTTATTCTGTGCTAAAACTGACTGGTGAGCTCACTTATTTATACAGGCAGCAAAATTGTCATATGACATTTGTGATGTTCTGAGTTCAGTTCAAACCAGAGGTGGTCATATATATTTTTTATGATTGTGTACATCATTCATGTACAGAAAGCTCAATAAATAAATCGGTGATAAAAAAAATACAAATGCATACATCAGAGTAAATTACTTGGAAGTGATAAAATACAGCATTTTTAAAATCTACACATAATTGTTTAACCCTATTGTTGAACGTCATTAATATAAGTAACAGAACTAATTATCTTACAGTGATGTTCTGTTCCATAAATATACAACACATATATTTTCTTACAGGACCTGCGCAGTAAAGCGGGGTTTTGTGTATTTTTTTGAGAATTCTATTTCTTCCTCATTTACTCTGTTAAACACTAATGACTCATTTGCCCAAACAGCCTTATTTTAGTAGTGTCTCATCTTATTTTAGGGCTTTGAGGATTCAGTATCTCAGGGGTGTTGTGAGACTTCCATACAAATATTTCTCCTGAGCATCTTCATTATCCTTCACATTTTGCATAAAACGGCATAATTTAGGAAACTACAAAATGAAAAGCCATAGCACATCTGATTTAGAATTCAGTGGACAGTGCTACACATTATCTTGGCTGTACATTTATAATTGGATCGTTTGTGCTATATGCATTACTATGAACGTGCTGACAATGATGGTGATGATGATTACGATGATTCTTAACTAAATTCTGAAGCCAATTCCTGAAGTTACACATGATAAAAAGGTCTAATGACCCAGGTAGTTCTGTCAAATTAGTTTAATAAATGCATTGTGACAAGTGCATAATCTCAAGGTATTCAGCATGGAAACAGTAATTCATTGTGACAGTAAAAGGGATGGATTTGACCCAGGTTTTCTCTTCCCACAGAAGCGGGACAAAGGCCAGGTCCTTTTTGACAAAGTCTGCGAGCATCTTAACCTCCTAGAGAAGGACTACTTTGGTATCACATTCCGCGATGTAGAGAATCAAAAGGTAGGAGTTTGCTTTATCTGCTGTTAAAACTAAAAAAAAAAAGCGGACTTATGCATTGTCACTGTGATCTGAGGATCGTGAGTTCGAATCCCGATCATGCTGCTTGCCATCGGGGCCCAAGAGAGCAAAATTGACCGTGCTTTTTCTGGGCGGGTAAGATGACACTCAGTTCCCAGCATTGTTAAGTAATGTCAGCTGGCTCAGGCGTCTGCCAGGCGATCCATCAGAACTGGAGATCCTGCGCTTTCCTCCAGAAGCTTTAGTTGCCAGGCAGTTCGAAAAAAAGAATCATGACTTCACATGAACCTGTGTTAGTCTGTCCTCTTCTAGTCAGGGACATTGCTAGTGAACACATTGGGAGAAAATCGGGGGGTGAAGAAAGAAAAATCCAATGTTTTTCATCTTGTCCACAGAACTGGCTGGATCCAGCCAAGGATATGAAGAAGCAGATCAGGGGTAAGTGTTTAAAACATCAAGCAATTTTAAGATTTATTCAAACTGAATTTGTCTTATAAAACCTATGAAGTTGTAAAATCCTCTACAAAAGTACTGGAACAGTGAAGCCAATATATTTTTTTTTGCTGTAGACTTTTAAAAATTGGGTTTGACATTAAATGTAGCATATGACACAAAAGATCAACATTTCCCCTTTTATTTCCAGGTATTTACGTCTGGAACTGTATACATACACAGTTCAGACAATAGCACATTTTGCTCATTCAAATAAAGTGATTGGCCTCAATGTTCCAATACTTTTGGAGGGGAGTGTATATCATGTATATATTAGAATGATTGTATACTTTTATGTGAGAAAATTGCTTTTATTCATTGAAACATTGATTCAGAACGTTTGAACTGTTTAGCTATTTAGTATTTTGTTTTGCTGTTTCTTTGCAGGAGTGGCCTGGAATTTCTCCTTCAATGTGAAGTTTTATCCTCCAGACCCTGCTCAGCTCTCTGAGGACATTACAAGGTCAGTGCCGCTCAGCACACTGTTGCAGTCTTCTAGTGCTTTCAATTAAAGCTCACAGAGAAACTGAAAACTGATGAGCAGACTGAGATGAGCAGGAGCTGTTAACCTCCTGTCTGTTTTCACTGTACTACAGTGTCGTAGCCTATTACATTAGCACATTGATTGGCGCTCTTTAATTAATTGAGCTCTTCTCTCTGTCTGAATCCTGAGTCTGTGGATGATGTATAGCTTTCTTCTGTTTTCCTTGTAATTATACCTTGACTTACACAGCTTCCTCCTGTTCATTGCTGTCTGTCTGTCTTTCTCTGTCTCAGGTATTATCTGTGTCTGCAGTTGAGGGACGATGTGGTGTCTGGCCGTCTACCCTGTTCTTTTGCCACACACACAGTGCTTGGTTCATACACAGTCCAGTCAGAGCTGGGAGATTATGATCCAGATGAATATGGTTCAGATTATGTCAGTGAGTTCCGCTTTGCCCCACACCAGACCAAGGAGCTGGAAGAGAAGGTCATGGACCTCCACAAGAACTACAAGTGAGCTATACATTCTCCGTATTTGTTCAAAACAATTACTTTGATTAAGACTTTACTTTTAATAATTTATTTTTGTTGTGAAAGTAATTGATTTGCTTTAATATATTTGTCAACTATTCTTTCAATATTAGTAATTGAATACATACGTTCACTATTATTCATTCACAACACATAAAATAATGTCAGGAGTCTGCAGTCAGGAATTTTGGAAGAAGGATGAAGGAACTGGAGAAGATCTTCAAATTTGTCTTTTAGCGCTTTTCCACCAACATGGAATGGGTTCCGTTCCCGTTTGCAAACAATTTTGAACCTTTTGGCGCATTTCCACCCAAATAAATTGGTTCTGGAACCTGAAAAGTTTGTTCCCAGCTGGAACCAAAGAACAGTATGTTTTTCTGTTCTAATCATGATGTCAAGTTGTAGAGTAGACGCTCTCAGAGCGTGGAGAGTTCTGCTGAAGAAACACAGCATTTGTTGTTTGGTGTTGTACAGAGTTCAGGACCTTCACTAGAATGTGAAGACATCAACGGCTTTAGCCCAGTGAGCATCCCCTACGGTATAGAAGCATCTGCCCAGCCATATACTCGCTGAGGAAGTAAATGTGAAAAAAAGATTCTGGGCTTTTCTACAAGCATTGGGAGCTTAGAGAAACTGGATTCAGCAACAGGAGCTCTATTTACTTTCTTTTATTATCTGATTCTGTTGTGCAACACCCTTAGTTGATGATGCATCCTTGGTTCTGATCAAAACTGGTTCAAACTCGGGCCAGTTAGCTGGTTAGCAGCAAGGTTCTAAGATTCCTGAATGGAACAAAAGTTCATTTTGTGAAAAATTACTGGATGGATGTGAATTATTATGGACAATAATAAAGCAGGACATTAAGGATAAGGATATTGATGCAGTTAAACATTGGTGTTGGAGAGGACTTTTGAGAGAAACTTGGACATCAACGAAATAAATGGATCCTCAACCAAATCAAAGCTCCATTACAAGCCCAGATAATCAAAGTGAAGATTATTGATTTTAGAAATATGAGAAGAACTGGTCATCACAAGAGGGTGACCAACAACAAGATGGATGGATACAATCAGAGGAATCATGAATGAGCCATTAAGAAACCTGAAGACCCAAACAGAAGACAGGATGATCTGGAGAAACACTATCCACATAGTCACCAGGAATTAGAATCAGAATTTTGACCAATCAGGGTAGTAATAATAGATACTAAAAACACTGGAAATGTGCAAGTGTGTTTCTTTTGTTTGATGAGGATAAATAAAACCATCCAGGACCTGGAATCAACCATAAAAGTTCATGATCACTGTGAACAGTATAGTTTGTCATTATTTAATAGTGTGCTCATTAACTTGTGCTAATTACAGTGCCAATAAACTGACAATTGCTTTCACTCATAAAGATGTAATATGAGAGCACTTATGCATTGCTCATATGCATTAATTTAATGATCTGTTAGCTACTCTGCTGGTCTGTAGCTGCTTTTTTCTTTCAATGTACAGCCTTATGTACTTGTTTTTGAGCCTCCTGGCCACTTTCTTTCATCTCCACATATTCAGATGTGTCATGTTTCTCTGAGATTTACATTTTTGATTCCGGCTTCTTATATCTTATTAATTACAAAGTAATAGTGAGTTGTAATATTTATAACTACAATAATACATTTTCCAACATTTAATTACCCACATGCAGTAGCATAAAATAAAAGTTGTTGGAGAGACATTTAGCAGAGAGACCATTAAAGATGGAGCTGTGTCAATCACTGTGGAACAAAGTTAAGGCATTCACCAACGTTTTTGTATTGTTTTGATGAGCAGTGGGCGGAGACATACAATCGATACTATGCAGATCGACTGACTAGACACCAATATGGGACTTATGCTAGTGCTTAATGAAAAATTAAATCAAGGTTTTTCTTGAGTTGATCTAGTAGGAATACCATCATCTTCAACAGTGAAGTCGAACCACCTTCAGTTTAGCAAATTCTCCCACAGATAATTACACACATGCAGTAGCATAAACTGGAGGTTGTTGAACAGTTTAGCAGGGAGAGCAATTATCAGTGCAGGAGAAAATGAAGGTGTGCCAGTGTAATTACACATGTATAATACAATTAGTGTAATTACTTAGTGTGACATGTTTTTTCCCAAGACTTGACAGGTATTCTGAAGAAAGACATTATTTCTGCATCCTCTAGTTTCACCCCAGTCACTGAATGTATGCATAACAGATTTGCATAACTTGTTACATAATATTTTCTTAATGCTCAATGCAGAATATCAGTAGATCTTAAAATGAAGTCCTACATCTACAGCGTCACTGTTTGTGTTGATAACCTTACTATTAGATCCATTCTAGTTATGAAAAACCTTGGTTTCATTTATCATTCATCACATGCTCTAGAGTCCCATAGTGATGTCTACTGATCAAGACTACATTTCATCATCTGCAGAATATCGACCGCATGTCTCTCATCTGCTCAGCACAGGCAATGCAAAAAACAGACAAAAACCTTCATTTACTTTTGCATTGATTATTTCGGCTTCCGTTTTTCTGCTAAACTGCTCAACAACCTTCAGTTTATGATATTACATGTGTGTCATTACACATGAGAGAATTGGCTATTGCAGCTATCAGTATACACTCATAAGTACATGAGGCAAAGCAAAACTTGATACACGTGTAATTACATAAGCTGAAGTACTGTAATTAATCATCAACAGTGACTATATCATTAGCAGTTACACTGTTGCCATGTGTATTTTTACTGTGTAACTACACAGTTGTTAGATTCACTTAATAAAAAGTCGGACCAAATTTAAAGTCAACCCTTATAGCATAGTAAGTCTACTGAATGTGTACTGACTACATAAAGGTGTACATGTGGAAACCTGTTGGCCATCTTGAATCATGGATTCAGGTTCAGTTTTACAAATCCTGACAGTAGAGTGCTCCAATTCAACATATTTATTTGTTCTCATGTTTAAACAGCAGAGTTTATTTTCTACAGTTGATGTGAAGATTGACATTGTAGGACGCCATCTTTTTGTGCAGTTTTCCTAAAAAGTGGATTCTCGTAGGGGTCTAATCAAGTGGCCACCACATTCTCCTGATTTAACCTTTTTGGATTTCTATCTGTGACCTCATGTCAAGACGCTTGTTTACTCTGAAGATTCAGAATATTGTTCATCTTAAAGACAGAACTGTTTTTGCTTGTATTATCTTTCAGCCAGAGGTTTTTGTGAAAGTTCATCAGGAATAGGAGAAAAGGATAAGATCAACACTCCTATCAGATGTTCACACAAGTCCTAAAAGTAGATAAAGAGAACCCAGTTAAACAAATGAGACACAAATATTATACTATAAATGAGACTTATAAATATTATACGTATGTGAACCTTTGCATTCAGTATCTGGTGTGACCACCTTTGCAGCAATAACTGCAACTAAACGTTTCCTATAACTGTTCTTTAAACATTTTTTGGCAGAACGGCTTAGGGTCGTTGTCTTGCTGCATGACCCACCTTCTCTTGAGGTTCAGTTCATGGACAGATGTCCTGACATTTTCCCTTAAATTCTCTGATATAATTCAGAATTTATTCTTTCATCAATGATAGCAAACTATCCTGAAGTGAAGACTTGATAGACTTTGATAGATCCCTGTTCTTTAAATAAAACAGGGTGCCCACTCACACCTGATTGTCATCCCATTGATTGAAAACACCTGACTCCTTAATTTCACCATCAAATTAACTGTTAATCCTAGAGGTTCACATACTTTTGCCACACAAATATGTCATATTGGATCATTTTCCTCAAAAAATAAATGAGCAAGTATAATATTTTTGTCTCATTTGTTTAACTGGGTTCTCTTTACATACTTTTAGGACTTTTAGTGAAAATCTGATGATGTTTTAGGTCATATTTATGCAGAAATATAGAAAATTGGTTCACAAACTTTCAGGTACCACTGTATATAAGAATAGTATCTCACACTGTTGTTCTAAAGCTGCCATTGAAATATTTGTAACATTTTCTCTTTCTCACCAGAGGGATGACGCCAGCTGAGGCTGAAATGCACTTCCTGGAGAATGTGAAAAAGCTGTCTATGTATGGAGTGGACCTCCATCATGCTAAGGTAGAGAGTAAAGTCTCAGCTCTGTGGACTGGACACCCCACCATGCTTTCTAAGGCACATATATCAGGAGTTCTGTATTAGCTTGCAGCATGACTGAGCTTTGACTCCTCTTCCATTTGTCCTCCACCATTTTTTGGCAGGCTGCTGTAGCACCACAGCCTCTGGGCCTAGTAGAGCTCTCCTCATGGCAAGGGCAAATCAAGGCTTTATTTACTCCTCAAGCTTGACAGATGTTTGGAATATCAAATTTGATAAACAGAAAAGTTCATTTGTGAATATTTGAAAAATGTGGATACCTGCACTCATCACAACTGATGCCATTATTTATGAGTTATATATACACTTATAAGGCCTTGTCCACAAGCATTTTTTAAAACATTTAAAAACTTTTTTATTTTGGACTTTCGTCCACACTGTGTTTTAGGTCACTGAAAATGGACCATTTGCAAAAATACTTCCAAGATGAAGATATTAACGGTCTTTAGTCTTGTCATGTAGATGGGTTTTTTTGCTTGTAACATTGAGTCTGTGGCGTTACCTCTTTTGTTTGATGTCCTTTGTTTAAAAAAGATGATTTTGTGCAGATGTAGGCAAATTTTGTCTGACGTAGCTAAAACAGTGCTAGCTTTAACATTGTGTTGTATTTATACATGAGTGTATTTACTCTTACACTATATTGTAGAACAGAGACTTTTGTATTTTATTATACATTTATTTTACATTCTAGTGTCAGACTGAGGAACAGCTCCAGTTCATTGTCAGTTCACAAATATGATTCCCCTTCCATGATTAGCCTACCAGTAATACATTTTCAGGGTTTTTCAGGCTAGTATGGCTTTACAGTTTGGGTTAGATCACCACCTGCTGGTTTGGCATGCTCTTGACAATGCCTGAGACCTCATTTTTTTGTTTTCATATTAATTAAGAATTATTTTATTTTAAAATACCCATGTGTGGACTAGGCCTAAGAAATATTTTTTATATTTCTTAATAAAATATAAATACATTTTTAATATTAGTAAAAAAAAATCCTTAATATTTGAGACTGCAAACAAGGTATAAACAAGGTCATCTAGTTTTTATGCTTATGTGGTGACACTACGTGGCCCCTATATCAGCCATCTCTAAGCTTGGTCATTTATTAATGTGAAGCATGTCTGCATAATGTTTGTATGTCCCCCTGACATTGTTTAAGACCCATCAGCACTAAAAAAGATTTCTATGCCAGCATATCAATGTTTCATGTTCAGGTTTGTTTGTTTCTTGTTTTGTGTTTTTGTTGGTTGGTTTTGTCATCTGTGCAGCAGTTCATTGATATTAATGGGATGGTGTTCTTGATTGCCTTTCAAACTAGGTAATCTTCTGTAATTGTGTAGTACAGCAAAGGTACATTTTGGCAAGCGTCCATAACAGATGCATTTGCTCAGTAGTGCTGCATGATGAGCCCTCTTCCAAACATGGCAGAACCTCAGAGATTGACAGAAAAGGGGCTAATCTGTCACAGCTCAGAAAAGCATGAAGGTCAGATATCAGGCTGTCACTGTCTGTTATATTTGAAATTGAGTTATTTGTCATTTGAGTTTTTAAACAAGGCTATACAATAAAAATAGACTTAACCTTAACAAACCATGACAAGCTTTTCAAAGATAATCTGCTGTGTTCAGTTCAGTGTTTTATTGTTTTCTAACCATTTTAAAACTATGGCAAAATCCACAAATGCTGCTGCTCCAGATACTCAGTGTTCTGTGGTAGAAGGGTGAGGTAGGACAGTGTCACTGTTTGTAAGTTCAGTTTACAGGCTGATTTATCCTATTCTTATGTATAGAGTGTTTATTGAGGTTGCAAATATCTCCTATTCTAGTGATTAATAATGTTTATTGATGTTGTTTATGGACTAATATCTCCTTTTCTAGTGATTAATAGTGATTATTGAGGTTGTTATGAACAAATATCTCCTATTCTAGTGATTAATAATGCTTATTGATGTTGTTTATGGACTAAAATCTCATTTTCTAGTGATTAATAGTGATTATTGAGGTTGCTTATATCTCATATTCTTGAGTATTGCATGATTATTGAGATTGCATATGGACTAATATCTCCTATATAATATTCCTACATGCCTTGCACAAAATATGTGCTAAACCTCTGGTAGAAAGTGAACCGTTGTACTAAAGCCTATTAACTTGCGGGAGACACAAGGGCTGGGTAATTCATGTAAAATTAATTTGAAGCCATCATTCAAGTTTTTTTACATTGCATAATCTTGCCCATGTCAATTATTTGGATTGTATGTACTGTGCCCTTAAAAACATACTACCATGTTTGTGGTCACATGACTCCACCCCACTCCAAGAAACATGGAGGAGAAATTAAACAGTCAAGCCTACTGAACATTTGTATTACAGGAAAATTCCTTGATGTGACACCAAACAAACATCTGAACAAAATAATCAAAATATTTGATTAATTGCAGTCAAGGTAAAATGTTATGATATTGATTTGAAGTCGGTAGGAAACACCAAGAACTAAAAACAAAAAAACTGATATCTTCGACCATAGATGAATGAGTAACTTGGGCAACAGCATTTGTGGATTTTGTCTTAAAACAGCTAGAAAACATAATTTTTTTCTGAAATATAGTATTCCGATGACACAGTCGCACTGGCTCCATTTTGGTATGCAAGTTGAGGTTCATTAGGCAGCACAGCCAGTGGTTTGTTATGAGAATCTTGAATAAGTATTGTTTTATTTAAACATTTGTGAATGGTTGTGCGTTGTCTACGTTTGTGATAACTGTTCCAGCAAACGCAGACGAACGTGAAAATGTTTAATATTGCTCATAATTTAATTCAAAAAGTAAATTATCATACAAGTGACATTTTAATCATTTTTGTTTTCTTGTTGATCAGTTTGGCTTATAGCTCATGAAAACCAGAAATCCAGAATCTCAAAATATTAGAATATTTCATTTTGAGTTGAATTACTATTTAAACAGTATCAACATTAGAACTAGAAAAGCACAAATTAACTTTTTTTCATCATATTCTAATATTATTAGATTCATTTGTATGCATCTAATGCAGAGACAGACTTTTAGCACTTCATGTTGCTGGTGTCAGAGTTATTGTTTGCCTACCAAAATGGTGTTGCACAGTTTTTATGACATAATCAAATATCTATAGAAGTACATGTTGTCATGGAAAATTTTAGGTGACCACAAACTTGAGCTTTAGTGTTCATTTCCGTATTCAGAGGTAGCTGAATGTAGCATTACATGCCTTTTTTGTGTGAAAATGTCAATAAGTAATGCTTAAAGCTAATTGGCTTGTAAAATGATGGTACATACAGTAGATACCTGGCATAGTACAGGAGGCAGATTTTAGCGTATTGTACATGAATGAAACTAAAATAAAAACATTTTCTTAAATTAGGCATTTAAGATGAAGTGATTGATGGCCATAATGGCCTCTAGTTTGTATCCCATTTTCTTGTCTGGTCTAACAGTGCTATGATATGAACCCAGTCTGAGCTAAGAGCATCACTTTCCAAATACAGCAAGTCTCAGAAGACCGCAGTCATTAGAGCAAATGTGATTAGCATTGGAAAGGTGTAAGAGTTTCAGAGTGTAGTTTGATCTGCTGGGCCGAATGAACAATGATGAGGAAAACATTCTTTCTCAAACTATTTCATTTTAAACCGTTCAAATACAGTCAGCATCATCTTTAAAGTATTTGGCCATTCTCATATTGCTTCATATTACTTTGATTAATATTTTTAATTTCATTTGCTTACCAAAACATCAGTTTTATTCACTGATAAAAAGAGAATGTGAACATTAATGCCTTTGTCATCGATGGCTTTTGCATTTCAGAAAGTTGTCAAATTCAGCACTTTCATAAGCAAACAGTCATGATAATATTTGACTGCAGTGGATATTGTGTCAGAGCTGTTCAGACGGCATCTTTCATCCCATAAATGGTCATTGGGCGGTCTCGTCTGGAATAAAACCAGAAACCAAGCAATGATCAGCATGGAAAGTGTCCCTCAATTTGGTTAGATCAGCCCCTCTTCTTTTTCCCCCTTTTCTTACTGAATGGCCTAGTTGGTAGGAAGCTTCTTTGAGTGCTTGTCTCCAGCTAAAGGAGAGGTAAGGCTGCATTCGTGCTTCTATGTGTCATTATATGTGTGTGTATGTTCCTTCTGTCTGACCCTAAGTCTCCGTGCATGACCATGGACTGAAGAGTCCCATTGTCTGAGCTTGGGCTGATTTGGCCACAATACATGTGCTATTGTGGCCCACTGCCTATTCTCAGTGTGCTCGTATGCGGAGGTCACATTCCCCAGAGAAAGACGGCATCATAGTATCCTGTGACACTATATAAAAAACTCATTCTGTCTTAAGATTCTTTATGGTTAAAACTTCCATTTCCATCAGCTTTGAGAACCACTCATTAACTGAAAACACATTTTAGAAGAGCCTCCCTCATTACTCAGTAAACATCGCATTAACGAGTAGTGTCAGTCACATCAGATGTGTGAACTATCCACTATAGTTGTAACATCCATTATCTTCCCCCAGACGCCTTCCTGGTGTTGTAATATGTAATTGTAATGTACTTGTCTGGTAGTTTTGTTTGTGATGATAGCAGTTAACACATGCAAATGCTGCTTCTTTTCTCTAAGAATTGTTGCAGTGAATAGATCATTACAAGGTTTTGTTCAGCATCTGTCAGCTGTGAAAGTGCTACCCAAGTGCTGGCTTTGAAAGGCTTTCATCAAGTTTTGAATGCATGTTTCAAGTTTTCACAGTAACAAGGCTTAGCAAAGGAAATCAGCCACATTCTGTTGGGAGCGGTCATTTGAGATGGACTTGTCAGAGATTTGTATGCTCTGCTAGTGCAGCAGACAATAAAGGCATAAGTACAGGTGGGGGCTGACCAATTACATTTACACAGGCCAGAAAGGATGAAGTTTAGGCTCCAAATTGACTGCCAAACATACAGTGCACTATTCTCTCTCAGGGGTATTAACCTCATGGGCTGCTCAACAATGGTTCCACTTTCAATGTTCTTCTCACTCAACCTGACGTTGCTACAATAACATTTTCATTTTTTTTAATAAAGCCATTTTGCATTTTGATCAACCATCAATAAAGACTTTTCTGATAGGCTTGATTTATCACCAGAAGTTTGTTTTTCTCTGAACATTTGTATAACATTTCTCTTGGAGCCACTCAGAAAACTTCAGTCCAGCTGTATGTCCAGTGAATGTTGTTTGCTTGTGAGCTGAAAGCCCAGGTTCATGTATTAAATTGTTTCCCAGGATTCAGAAGGGGTGGAGATCATGCTGGGTGTGTGTTCATCTGGCCTGCTTATCTACCGTGACCGCCTGCGCATCAACAGGTTCGCGTGGCCCAAAGTCCTCAAGATCTCCTACAAAAGAAATAACTTCTACATCAAAATCCGACCTGGAGAGGTGAAACCAATTCAGAGCTTGAGTCATTCTGCTGTGGGGTTTTGTCGAATTGGATGAGATTTCATGGAACATGCTGCCAGATAAATAAATGCTTTGTCTGTGTGCCCTTGATCTATAGTTTGAGCAGTTTGAGAGCACGATCGGCTTTAAGCTTCCCAACCATAGAGCAGCAAAGAGACTCTGGAAGGTTTGCGTGGAGCACCACACTTTCTTCAGGTGAGATCTATTGGAGGAGCGAGAAATCTCCATGATTGTTTTTATTCTGTTGACAAGGCTGACTTTTAATCAATCTTTAGTAGAGAGCAGCATAAATAGTCATATTTTAAGTCCTTTTGAAGGGCCAGTCTTTCATGATCTCCATGATCAATGATCTATGGTCCTACTGATCTATGATTGGTTTGTGTCAGGAGGTGACCAAATTATATGAATTATTCATCAGGTTGGTATCTCCAGAAACTCCTCCTAAGAAGTTCCTGACTCTTGGTTCCAAGTTCCGCTACAGTGGCAGAACCCAGGTCCAAACGAGACGGGCCAGTTCACAGATAGTTCGCCCAGCTCCCTACTTTGAACGCTCCACCAGCAAACGCTACACCATGTCCCGCAGCCTTGATGGAGGTTAGTTCAGTTTTTTTCTTTCCTTGCCTTTACAAACTGTGGCTAAAAGACTCTATTGAAGGTAGATGTAATGTATGTGCCTTTAAATATTGATGTTATTCAAACTAAGGCTGCACAAATTATTGTGATTATTTTTGACTGCGTCTAATTAGCAGTGATTGCACATTTTTACTATAATTTAGTGCTCTGTTCAAACTTCATCAGCCAGCCTGAGAAAGAAGAGTTCAGTCTCAGAAAATTGTGTGATTCTTTAGAGAAACTAATGCGTTCTGATGAGAACTCATATTCTGATTATAATTGCTCTAAATGGAGTGCATTATAATTTGCATATTGCAGAAGCCCTAAAAGCAGAACTGAATCATGTACAAATAATTGTGCATATCTAATTTAAAAGTCAAAGGTTAATCAAATTGTTCCAGCACTGAACATGTATAATGTGCATAGAGCTGATTTGTTATATCAATGAAAGAGCATATTTTCCTTCATAAGGGGAGACCAGTAGCTATTTCACTCACTGTAATTGTTCATCGGCCGGGTTTCCATCCAAGCATTTTGCAGATGTTATGTGCATTTATGAAGTTTCAACAGAAAAAATACCAATTAAGTCGTGTTTCCATCCACTACAGTTATGTGAGGTAACTTGATGATGTTGCTGCCATTCATGAAGGGATGACATCCAAATAAGCAAAATGGGGAGATTTAACTGTCTTTGCTTTTAGCAGAATCAGCTTTACACCTATTTGCAATCTTTTTATGGCTGTAAACTCATTTCTATTAGTTTTTTCATATCTGCACTAGAACATGAGCGGTTTCTCCTCCATGCCTTTTAACCACCGGGTTACAGTAGTACAGGATCTAGACGTCTACTAAAACTCAGTGTATGTAGCGTGGCTGAACTTTTTCAAAGTGCAAATGTGTGACTGTGGTAAAAAAGAGAATCACCATTGCTATATATAAGCTAGCCACTTTTGTGGAGTATAGGGTAGTGTTCAAAATATTTGGTGAAAGTGTAACAACAGTTCACTGCTGTGTATACACTATAAGAATGGAAGTAATGAAACAGTATTACCAGACTTACAGCCTGATACAAAACACTTTTCAGCTTTAGCAAGATTCTATCTGGTCCACCTCGTCCTACTGTAAAGTTCTTTTTGCAATATTTGGATGTTTTTTTTTTGTTTGTTTGTTTTTCAAACTTTGGCATTTTTCCATTCAGGGTTTTCTTTGTTCATTTTCAAAATTTGCAAAAACTTGGTGGATGAAAAACCCTCGACTGTGATTTTCCAATTATCTTTGGATTTATCAATAAAAATCATCAGCTTTATTGATGTAAATATAAACAATGGCCATACTTTTGCTCTCTGTGTACTTGTTTTGTTTTTTTCAGCTAACTTTTACTTGGCCAACCAAGAGCTAACATGCATTAGAATTTCAAGCTGTACACTCACACCACTGCCAAAGCGTGTCTGTGCCGCTGCTAACGCCAGCATGTCACTCAGTCTCACTGGAGTTTGTGTAATTGTTATCCGTTGTGTTCACATTGTCTCCTTCATCCAGCACGGCCTTGACTAACTGTTTTATCAGCCGGGACCAGACCCCCATTAATGTCCTTCATTCTGCAGCCTGCTTTGTGGTTTCTCTGCTGAGAAGCGCTCGGTGCTGTGCTGGGGCTGCTCCTCTGATGAGCCCCGGCTTTATTTTGTACCTCTTTTTTCACCAAAACACCTTAACAAGAGTAAGAAACAGGAAGACTCGCTAAAGGGATTTTCAGCTTACTGTTGTATTGTAATCTCCGCTTCCTGAAAGCATGGTGGCAAATTTCTTTTTCTTTCTTTTTTTAATTAATTGACAAATTTGGATTGTATTGTTCCCCTGAGAGCTCAGTGGTAGCCATCAGCCTTTACACTTGATCTCTGGCATGGGCTGTCACTCTTGGGCTTAAAGCAGTGGCTTTGAATGCTAATTCTGTTAATGTGACTTCTGGATTCAGCGAAGAAGAGCTCCCTCTGCCTGAACTGTAATTTGATTGTCAGAACAGAGGTTTAGCTTCATTTGAGATGCTGATCAAACTATTGATTCATTTTCATTTGTCAGTGTATGTACAAAATAAGCCTCATTGACTTGTCAGTATCAATTGCCTGCTTCCTTTGTGATGACTTGCTCTGTTTGAGAGGACTGTGGTTAATAAATGTCCTGGATACATACATACATACATACACACTATACTTATATAGCGCCTTTCTAGACACCCAAGGACGCTTTACAATCAACACACTCCATTTACACAGACTGGTGAGAAGCGGCAGCCAGTCGCGCACAGCGTACTCTCAACCAGAAGTGACCGTCCACCTGGAGGACTGGATCGAGCACTAGGGGGATCACCCAGGACAGAGTGCCAACCATATATGGGCATACATACATAAATACATTCATTCATACACACCAGGGTAATTTTTAGAGTATCCAATCCACCTGATCTCCATTTTTTGGATAATAACATTGGCCCACATTTATTAAGCATTTTAGAATAAAAACAGTCTTTTTATCTTATAGTTGTTCTTAGATATTACTGTAATTTAAATCCTATAATATTATACAATTGCAGCATCAAGAAAAAAAAATAACTAATTGTTTTTGCACAAACATGTCAGTGCTCAGGTGTGTAAGTGTGCTTTTGACTGAAGAACAAATTCCAAATAAGTAAACATTGGTCATCAAAAAATACTGAAAGTGTTTTTGTAAAGAGATTTCTTCTTAAGAATGGTTGGTGAATGAGACCCATCTTACCAGTGATCTTACCAGTCTATATGCACAGTCATGGCAGAATATTATGACCACTTAGCTAATAATAATAATAATAATAAAATAATAATAACCACTCATGGCACAGAGTGTCCGCTCAGTGTTGATCCCTGACACGTTCCTCGTTGCTCCTGTGTTGATTATAGAGGTTAACTGGTCCACTGTGGTGCATTGATTGCTCTTTACCACTTGTTGGAGTTGTTGTTCCCCTCTGGCCTGGAACACTGCTGTTATGTTGTTGGGAGGCACTTAAAGTACAAGGAGTCCTCTGTCAGTTCACCTTCACTACAGCAGCTCTAGAACATCCTATGAAGTTAGTGACTTCCAAGATCTTACCCCTCGTGCCTTTTTAGACATCAAATCACATATCTGCAAAAAACGCTGTGACGGCCTGGGCCGAGTTCATTCTAACCAGGGGTGGTCACAATATTCTGAGTATTCTGTGTAGTTCTATTCAGGGTTATGTAATCGTAATAGACTGATCTCAGATCAGCATTTTTACTCTGAGAAGTTTGATGAATGTGGACCAGTGTTAGTTATAACATAACGTCTTTTGTTTAACTACTAGTCTAGGCCTGGAGCATTTGTTAGTAATCAGTTACACTACTAGTAGCAATGGAACTGGACCCTGAATGTTCTTTGTACATTGTACATATATACATTTAGTGTCATACCACCTGACTGTGCCAGGAAGTCCTGTTATGGTGTTGACTTTCTGTCAATCTCCTCAGCTCATCGGAGCATCCCCCAAAACACAACTGTAGTCCCAGGATCTAAACCACTTACTGCTATGAATGGCACTAAACCAACAGGTAGATACAGTTGTGTGTATACAATCCCTTCAACTCTGAAAGCTTGTTAGTTTGGAAAGATGTAGATGCAGCCATCTCCTCAATATCGAATGTGTGCGCTGTGCATTCTTCATTTCTCTTTTGCACTTGGTTAGGTCCTCTTATCCCACCTCAGATTAGTGCTACTGCGGTGATCATCAGGCCAGCACTGCATGCTCCTGACTGATTGAGCTGCTGCCCTAGCATGTGTCCACTCACTGTTAGCTGCGGTCTTCTCTTTGCTTAGCTTTGTCATTTCTTTTTCACATGCGATCACTAGTGCTGTGGTCAAGATCTGTGAAAATAGCATTGCAATCACTGGTTCAGCACTTTCAGTGGTCTTGATTCAGTAAGGTTCTACTGAAAGTAGGTCAGAAAGTACAGGTGTAATGTGTTGGATCAGGGAACAGTGTTTTAATGCTTCTAAAAACGTGTCTGCATCCGGCAGAAATCCACTGTGGTATTCAAAATTTGAAGGTTAAAACTGGACAGAGAAGCAAGCTTGAAGGAATATGTAATGAAATCAAGGTCCACAGTTAATATAATGAACAATATTTATGTAAAGCCTGACTCACTACAGGATTTTCAAAATCTTAAATGAATATGTGAGACAAGCCACACTTAATATTTTTCACCGATTTTGTCCTTGTTGTTAGTTCCACACAATACACAATCTGCCCTGAATGAAACACCACACTTTTTGCAGTCTACACACCCAACCGATGGCTTTGAGCCTCGAAACGTCATGGGAGTTTCTCACAAACTGCTAAATCACAAAAGCAGTTGGGAGTTTCTTGCAAAGTACATGTAAACAAACAGCAAATCCATTTCAGTGCTAGCTATGAGTGCTTTCTGCTCAGAAATTGAGCAATCATGGTATGAACTTCTTCTGTACACACTGACTCAGTTAGCTCAGCACACATTGCTTGACAGTTTTTCAGGCATGACGTTATCTTTGTGTTTTACACCAGATAATCGACATTCACCTCAAACTACAGGATACTGAATCAGAAATATTTATAATGTTACGTAACATATTGTAAAATACAGTAATAAAGTTTTATATTTATGATTCACAATCAAGGCACCCACAACTAGACTGGGAGAAGATCAGAAGAGTAAATATTACAATAGTGATACCCCACACTACAGGATAATCTAAAATATAATCGGTTACTATCACCGTGAAATCAGGAGACCTGATTTTTGGGAGGAGCAAATTGGCCTCAATTTTGGCCCAGCTATCCTATAGTGTGAACCAGGCTTTTGGTACTCAATTAAAAGAAATTTGTCTAACCATAGTAGTGAAAATAATAAGAATTAGATCTGCAAGAAGGAAATGTTCACCAGGTGGTAAAAGCAAGGTTAATAGGTTTAATAATGTTGAATGAGTGAATGAAATAAACATGGAAAAAAAAATCTACATTAACAGTAATTCAGTTAGTAAACCCATTAATGCTGGACAAATGGTTTTACATAGTTTCCAAAATGAATGAGAGCATTGATGAACTTAGAAATTTGAGGCTTAGAAAAAGCCTCACAGTTCTGTTTTTTGGAGTATCTATTCATCAAATTTTAATGTTGAAAGCAGGGACGTTAGGCTACTTGTTGTACTGGGGCACACAAAGAATTAAGAGGGGAACAGCTGCTCCTCTCTACTTGCCAGATACTCATAGGGGCACAACTGGGGATCTGGTAAAAGGTTCACTGAGCTCAGTAGCATAAACAAGAAAAAAAAATCTACATTAGCAGACAATTTTGTTACACATTTTCAAGAATGAATGAACACCGATTCATTTAACTCTCCATGAGCTACAAATAGTCTAGAATGCAATCAACAGGTTTTTCTTTCATTCTTTCAATAAAATGGGAATCTATTAAAACATTTTTATGAACTGTTTTCTGAATAGCAGAGGAATGAATGGTATCACTTTGCTACTTAAATCACATCAATTGTTTTTTGCTTCATTGGTCCAAAACAGACATCACATAATAAGCTATTACAAGACATCATTCACTTACCCCAGATGCACTCAATCAGCCAATACATGTTTGGAGTCTGAATTTTGCTTCTTTTGTTTACAACTGAAGCTGCAGGTTTAATGTTACTATCACTAGTACTCAATGATAAACTAAATGGCCCAATCACTCAACACAACACTCAACAGACATTCCTCAACCAGCTCAAAACAAATCTAGATATTAATTAGATTTACATCGCAAACTTGGCTCGGTCATGCAGGTTCCTCTTCTTCAAAATTCTACAGATTCAACCCTTTCTAACTGTGTCCAGTCTCTCGTCATCTCAAGACTTGACTACTGCAACTCGCTCCTGGCTGGTCTTCCTATGCGAGTCATCAGGCCCCTGCAGCTGATCCAGAATACAGCTGCTCAGCTGGTCTTCAATCAGCCAAAGTTCTCTCTCGTCACTCCACTGCCTGCTGCGCTCACTTCACTGACTTCTTGTAGCTGCTCACATCAGATTCAAAACCCTGATTTTTATCTACAAAGCAAAAAATGGACCAGCCCCTCCCTACTTAATGGTAATAGTCAAGTCTCCAGCCGCACCTCGAACCTTTGAGCTTTTATTATGGCTCGGCTTGACCCACCATCCTTCAAGACATGTGGAAGACTAGCATCAAGACTATTCTCTGTTCTAGCATCCAGGTGGTGGATCAAACTCCCACTGACTGTTCAAACAGCAGAGTCCCTCACAGTCTTCAAACACAGACTGAAGACCATCTCCTTGTTGAGCACTTAAGCGAACACTAGTTTAAAACACTTATTGTAATGCACTGTAATGCTCTTATATTGTGTATAATTGTGTATCTTTCCTTTCAAGGTATTAGTGATGGTTTTATTCTAACAGTGTCTGAACTGAAGAGTAGTTTGGACTCTAACCTGTCTGTACTAGCTGAGATTCTCTTAATGGAAACAAAACACTCTTGTACGTCGCTCTGGATAAGAGCATCTGCCATATGCCAGAAACTTAAATGTAAATGTAAACAAGCTAATCAGATTGGTCTAGTCAGTTGTCTAAGATGGCAGATGCAGCATTCAGCAGCATGGTTTTTTTTGTCTGTTGTGTTACAGTAAGCCATACTGTCTCCTAAACCACATCAACTAGTCTGTAAGACCTTAATTAAGATCTGAATGTTTGAGCAGGTTGAGAGTTTTGGTAATGTATTTTGGTAGATTTTTAGGTGTCCATTGACTTCTAGTGATTGTGAGCAACATTAGTATCAGTTTTAAACTAAAGTAGCAAAATTTTGACTCCAAAGATGGCTGATCAGCTGAAGTAAGTGAAAAAATGGGCAAACATAATTTTCAGACTAGCAGATAAATCACCAAAATGCTGGACACAGACCTTCCAGGACAAGTGAGACACCCCTGCCTATGACCAATGAAAGTGACATTGTCTTGTTGCTCATCTTCCAAATTCAAATTGTTGAGTTATTGTGTGACATTGAGATATTGCTTTGATTCTTGTCAGAGATCAAGGCTAATATCTAGTTATACGAGCTGTTTTGGATATGCGTTTGGTATGGTAATTTCCCCTTGCTTTGATGCTGTTCCCTTAAACCCTGTAGGTTTGAAAATGAATGCAGGATGGCTATGCTAATGCAGATTGCCATGTAGTGGCATCAGCATCCATGCTTCAAAACTACAGTATTTATCAGTTGTATTGCAATGAATTAAAAGTTTATAGCTCTGAATGACACTCTGTGTGTGTTGCAGAGATGGGCACAGCATTGTACGGGGCAGCAAAAGGCATCGCTATGAGTGATCTCATCACTACAGTCACACCAGAGAAAAAAGCGGAGGAGAAGAGAGCGGAGGAAGGAGTGGTGCTTGTAGAAAACGTTGTGGTGGTGGAAGAGGAAGACGAGACAACGAAAGTTACAGAGGTTTCACAGCCAAGTCCACTGAGTCCCATTCGACAGGACACAAGGGTATGGTGCCTCATACTGACATCTTGTAGAAAACCTCTTCGTAAACACTTGAGTCTTTACATCTGCACACATTCCTGTTTTATATCAAAGTCACCAGAACACATAGAACTCAGAAATCATAATAGACGTGTAACTCTTATCTTTTGTTTCACAGAGGAGCATCTAACATAATTTTTTATGTTATTTATTTATTTTATTATGCTTTATTATGCTTTAATAATATGTTCAGTGATGTAAAGTAAATGTTTGTGGCTGTTTATCTAATACTATAGTTTTCAGATCATTTCGAGCTCAGTACAAGCTGCATTCTAATCCTTAAATCCTTGCAAAACCCACTTATCTCTAAAACACGGACAGTATCACTGCTAATGCAGTACTTTATAAATGATTTCATAACAAAGTGGAGAGAAAGTATCTTTGTAAAATGTAGCTGTTAATTGTTAAGAATCTGTTGGTAGATCAGGAGGGAACAATGCTTAGAAAAAGCCTCACTCTTCTAATTATTGGTTTTAGGAGTATTTTATTTATGAGATTTAAATGTTGAAGGCAGAGGCCTGTCTACAATACTTGTTGTACTGGAGCACATAAAGAATTACAAGGGGCAACGCTGCACCCCTTCTAACAGCACATCAGCGCACACGAGCAGTTGTGTGATGACTGAAAGCAGTAGATAAAACAATTAGAATGAGATGTGATCTGGCATGTTTGGAAGAATTTTGAGGATAACATTATACTAAATGCTGAACTTTACACTCTGTACTTATAAATGTACCACTGATGGTGATGCACTTTTTAGCTTTCTATTATATGGTAGTATGCAGCTTTTAGACAAGCCTCAGTGTAGCTCCTTGACAATGGTCACCATAAAAGGTAAACAAAAGATTTTTTGGAAGACACATGAGTTTTCTGATAGAGTATAGCTATTGGTACATATTTACACTTATTTGTGTTATGTTTTTGTGTAAATGTAAACCTCTCTAAACTCTGTGGTTTGAGTTGGTGATGCAGCAGTAAACAACTGGTCAAATAACATTTGTTCAACCGACTGTCCAGTTATTTATAACCCCGTAGTGAAACTTTGTTTAAAAGGACAGTGATTGCTGTATGTATCATGCCATGCAGCCTTAAATACCTTGGAATTGAAGCTGACATTCTTCACTTGAACTTCACAATAATTGAATCTTTCCATAATTGCAGTACTTATTCAACTAGCTCCTAGTGTGGCTCTCCTGGTTTGTGCCATAAACTAAGCATTTAATGCTGAAAAACCATTAGTGCCTTTGCACCACCTCACAGAGGAGTTTGGTTTTTAATAGTGAAAATTGGCATGTAGTTTAATTTCTGGTTTTAACATGAAGTGCATATCATTGTATGATTAAAATGTAAAGCGATTAAGAACAACTGTGGGGTCTTAAAAAAACATGACTATTTTATTATTTCCCATTACCCTGACCAAAAAAAAAACAAATTTTCTTCTTTCTTGGTGAGGATATTAAAGGGTTATGGCTCATTTATGCTCAGTGTGAAATACAGATACAGATGGTGCATTCTGTCTAAATTCTGCATTCATTTTGTTCCTATTTCTGCACGATTTCTAATACGGTTACATATATGGTTGAAATGGAGCAGTACCACTAGAAATTGTGGGGGCACTGTAGCCAGTAGCTCACAGAAAACCAACCACTACCATATGGATTTAATGAAGAGGAACCTAGCAGAAATGTATCATCATTCACATGTCGTGAAGCATTTAATGGCCTCACAAACCATCCCTCATCTTTTGACCTCCACCAACATCACTGTGTTTATTGTTGTCAGAAACCTAAACTACCTTCTCATGATTGTATTGCTTAATATTAGGGATGCACCGATACCACATTTTTTCAAACCGAGTACGAGTACAAGTACTTACATTTAAGTACTTGCCAATACCAAGTACCAATATGAGT
>BRDA01012337.1:0-25285 GCA_036984385.1 Crenuchus spilurus | reverse complement strand
GCTGAGAATGATCCACCACCCAAATAATACCAGGTCCTGTGGGGGTTCTATTCGTTGAAGAACAGGGTGGCAAACAAAATGTACAGAGAAACAGATGGGCTACAGTCTGTAATTGTAGAACTACAAAGTGCATCTACAGGCGGTCCCAAGGTTACGTCGTCCCCGAGTTACGATGTTTTGTGGTTACGACACATCTCCCATTTACTGTATAAAGCCTTGTTTCGTGTTTGGTGTGCACGGCGGAAGAATACACGGTTACGCGGCTGTTTCATTTCATGATAATTACTGTGTTAGGATAGGTGTTAGGATAGGATAAGTGCTTACAGTATGTTATTTATGTACAGTATGTACGTATGTTCCAACTTACACAAAATTCGGTTTACGACGCGAAGTACGAACGGATCAACGTCGTAAATCGAGGACCGCCTGTATTTGATCAGTGAAGCTGATAAAATAGATGAATATAGATATGAGTTGTGTACCTAATGGTTGGCTTTTTAATCCTTGTATCACTGTTTCTAAAACATGCCTACAAAGATGTAACACCATCACTGGTTTGAAAAAGTGTAGATTTGTTACCAGACCCTTTGACCTTGCCACCTTCTTAACTCCCTTCTCACTTTGTTCTGTCTAATTACTTGTCTATCTCCAGATTACCCAGTTTTAAAGCTTTTCTTGTCTAAGCTTTTAATGTCCCCCAATACAAACAGTGAAAGACAGAACCCATGCCAGTTACGCACAAATTTATTTTGGAAAAAGCTTCATCTAAATCGGGCTGTTTTTCTGAGAGAGCCCTCCTGCTGGGGGTTGAGTAAGATTATCTGGCTGGCTTTCACTGCTGGTTCTTCAGAGATGAAAGCACTAACATTTCTGAGCAGTTTCAGGCAGTCAGTGTGACAGTCACACAAAAGAGGCTTCCACAAACCAGCTTTATGCTTCATTCGTTTACAGTAATTAGAATTGCTTCTCCTGCTCTGCAGCAGTTTAGGTCTATATTTTTTGCCATTTGATTCTGATGGTTCTTAAACGTTGGATTCACCGTCAAATGTTAAAATCATAGTAACTTATTTAATCATTTTTACGTGCATCCATCTTTGCATATATCTTTCAGTTCATTCCATATGTACTGTTCCCTCATTATTTGTTGCATCATCTCTGTCTCATGTTTCACTGACGTCACAGTGTCACATTTTCTGTTTGCAGTCGGACCAGGAAGACGAATCTGAAATAAAGACCCTGGTGAGTTTTTTTTCTTCATACTTTGAGCTTCATTACAGTGAAGTCTAAAAGCTTTGTTTTTATTCCCGCTTTGAGTGTTTGTATGTGGCCAGTGGAGATGTGGGGTTCTAGTGATGGGAATTAAAAATATAGCACCTTCACTTATGGGATATTACATTAACCCTATTAAGCCAATTTTATCATATTTGACAGAAGAGTTTTTAAGACCTCTATATCACCAGTATGATGTATGAAATGATAAATAATCTTATATGGTTAATTACTATGCTTTGTTTTTGCAAAATTAATCGTGAGTCATTTGGGCATGCCAATGAAAACCGGGCAGATGAATGATAACTGGGACAAAATTTCTCCGAAAAAGGTAGACAATAACCAAATTGTACGATAACCCGGACAAATGATAACTGAGGTTCCACTGTACATGTCTTTTACTCCCTGGTGGAGTATGCATGAGCTGCATGCACTAGAGAATTCATGCAGATTTCTGAGATTTAAATTACTTGAGTAAAGTTTAAAAGAAACTTGGTGTATAAGTTGTTTTAAAAAGTTTTGATTTGTTTGTTTAAACAACATGGTGTGAGTATGCATCGCTGGTTATATCAAATATGATACAAAACAAATCTCATATATGCAATGTGATATTTAAATTCTTGTTTGTAATTGGTCAGTATGTCAAATGAACACACCAGTTTCAAAGCATTTGAGTTTTCTGGCCATCATTTGATGGTTCAGGATTTACAGAGTTAATCTGAGCAACTACAGCAGCCTCACAAAACTCAACGTTCATTATACATGACTGTCTCTCAAAGAATAAATGCACATGTCTCTCTCCTCAGCCCAGTTTTGTGAGGCGAATTAAAGGAGAAAATGTTTTTATCAGGCATAGTAGGCTGATGCTGGAGGTTGGTATGGAGTGATGACATTAGTGCCTGGAGTTTTAACTTACGGCAAATGACCAATGCAGATATGTGTGCTGTGTGTTGGCCAGTGTATTTGCTCTAACAGCGAGTTTTCTTAATCTGTTTTCATTTGTTAACATTTCTAATGTCTTTGTTGTGTCTTAATGTTTATAGTCCCAACCCTTCCCTCTGAAGACTTTGAGAGACTAGTGTGCTACATCAAAAAATTACAATATCATGAAGTTCATTTGTGTTTGTAATGTAATTCAGAAAGGTAAACTCATATATATTATATCTTCATTTTACATAAAATCACATTTGAAGCCTTTTTACTGTTGATTGTGTACAGCTCAGGAAAATCAGAAATTCATAATCTCAAACTATTAAAGTATTTCATTTAATTATGAACACAAATGAACTTTGTCATTATATTACATTTTGTCCTTATATAATTTTTTTAGAATGCTCTAGTTCAGGGGTGCACACACTTTTTCAGCCTGCGAGCTACTTATCTAATGACTAAGTCAAAATGATCTACCTACTACAAAAATGCAAGACATATTTATTTATAAATATATTGACAATTTATGTGTACAGTGAATGCTGGTGTACCTTGAATAACTACATGAACCCATATTGCACAATACAACTGTGTACATGTTTTGTCATTAGCCTACTTTACTCTGATGACTTGCACTGAATGGAATCAGTGAGGGATTCATAGCCAGCCTTAAGCAAACCTCCAAATGATCATCAATCATAGTGGAACGATACTTGGACTTAATGATCTTCATGTGTGAAAAGGCTGACTCATAAATAAGTGGAGATAGCTAGCATTTTGCAGCACTTAAGCAGAAATTCTGAATTATTTTGATAATAGTTAAATTTAGAGGCATGTAAATGGATGGCTTATCACAGACTGGTAGACACATGCACACAGACTCAGACTCAAATGTTAATGTTTTAATATAAAACCTTTGATATTAAAATATGTCTATCTGACGTGACACAGACACAACCAATGCTCAACATGTTAACAACTTACAGTGGCAGGTGAACACGTACTGTGGGACAACACTGGTTTATAAGTCCAGATGCTGTTTGATGGAGTAATAGTGGGGATGGCCAATCTCACATTAGCAAGAAACAGCAGAGCCAATCGGTGAGCTTGTGGGCGGTCTAAAGTGAAATAGGATTCAAATTGTGGGGCTTGGATTTCTGCTTGGCCCTAGTGCTCGACTCGTCTCCCTGTATGTCTATCAAGTGACTAATTTTATAGTTAGGACGGATGATAGGCTGACGTCTATTTTTTTAATGCCATGCAATCTACCCACAGTACCTTTCTGATCGACCGGTAGATCGTGATCGACGTATTGCGCACCCCTGCACTAGTGTGTGGTTCTGTTGAAGGAGGCTTCCTATTTTCTTTTCTAACAGCAGAGAATAAGCCTTTTTAAAGCTGTATAACATGAAGTGGAGAAGATAGCTAACAGTTTTATGTGTTTTTGCAGTGGTCAGGTATAGTACATAGTCTAGTTATTTATTAGTAGTAGTATTCACTAATTATATTATTCATTATTATATTATTGTCACGTGATCCCCGTCTCTGCTGAACTCCCTTTCATTATCTCTCCTATAAAGCCGGCTCTCTCACATTTACTCATTGCAAAGTATTGTATTTGTCATAGTACTTACTTACTTGTTTTTCTCTTGTATGCCTTTCCATGTTCTGAACTTGATTCTATTTTTGACCTTGCCTTAGCCTTTGTTGAATTTCTTCCTTGTTGCCTTGGTTTACCATTAGCCTGTTCTTTAGCGTAGTATTTGTCTGTTCTGTAGCGTATTTAGTCTGTTCTGTAGTGTAGTATTTAGTCTGTTCTGTAGCTTAGCATTAGCCTGTTTTGTAATGTAGTATTAGTCAGTTCTGTAGCATAATATTATTCTGTTCTGTAGTTTAGTATTAGCCTGTTCTTTAGCGTAGCATTAGTCTGCTCTGTAACATAGCATTTAGTCAGTTTTTTAGTGTAGCTTTAATCTATTCTGTAGCTTAGAATTAGTCTGTTCTTTAGTCTAGCATTTAGCCTGTTCTGTAGCATAGCCTTAACGTTCTCTTTCTGGTTTGACCTTTTTCCTTTCTCTGACCTTTGCCTGCCTTGTGATTACTGTTGTGATATATTTTGGCTTTAACCCACCCCTAACAACACAAAATGCCCACACATAAACTTTATATAATAATAATAATAATAATAATAATAATAATAATAAAAATATCATTACCACTCTAAATGTAAGAGTATAATTATATTAATTTTATTGTTTTATTATCTTTTCTCAGGAGGGGGATAAGACACCTGAGGAGCTCCTCAAACACCAGACCAACATCAGTGAGTTGAAGAGGACTTTCCTGCAGGGAGGTGGTGATAAGTCAGGCCTGACTGAGTGGGAGAAGCGCTTGTCTTCATCTCCTCTGCGATCCCCCCGGCTGGACGAGCCCCCTATGATCGAACCCCTAGTGCCTGAGGATGTAAGCAAAGATACTGATCCTCCCACTCAGCTAGCCTTGCACATATAGTATTCTCTTAAGATGGTCTGCTTGGCTGCTGTGCCTCACAGACAAATTCATTTCTTCTGGAACATTCTCAAGATAATGTTTTGAATGTATCACATACAGGCTGAATTGTGCTCAGTGCTCTTAACCTTGAGACATTAGTGCTGTGACAGCAGCAGCTGACAGATGTCGGGGAAATGATGGGGGCTTGTTTAAAAAAATGGCCTCCTCGAAATGGATGTGAATGGAAAGAGGCGTAGCCTCAGATGAGAGCAGAGAACAATTTGCAGTCAGGAGAGCTGCATTGATTTTTGCTGCATGGCTGTAAATGAAGTGGCTGTAAATGATTCCCATAAAGACAGAGAAAGACTCATGCAGCCTTGCTTAAAGCTGAAGTACTGATTTCAAACAATTTCTCAGTTTAGACACAAATGATTCAGTAAATTGGACTCCTTCATGTCCTGTATATACTGATATTGTCTGTGTTAATCAAGTGCATCAGTCCAATGATAGTCTGTTCTTTTATTTATCTATTAATGTAATTGTTTTTGTTGGTCTTTTGTGGCTTATCTACATGCATGAAGCTGAAACTGAAATGCCCAAGACTCTGTCAACCCATAAAATGGAAAAGGGTTAACACAGTGATTCAGAGAATTTAGATGTGTGAGTGCATCTCTAAAAATTAGAATGTCATGGAAAAGTTAATTTTTAATTTAATTCAAAAAGCTAAACTGTAATATATATTCTATACATTGCAGATAGTGTCATATTTCAAGCCTTTTTGTTTTAATATTGATACTGTTTGAATAGTAATTAACTCACATTGCAAAGGCTTGAGATGTTATTTTACTTACATATATAAAATAATATTTTATAATTATATGAAATATATCAGAATATGAACACTAATCATTTTTTCCATGATATGAAATTTTATTGAGAATGTATAGAAGCTTTCCAGCTCAGATTTCTTTGTAATGGAAGTGATAGAAACCAAGATTTGAGATCTGGACAACACAAAATCCATAATTTATTTGTTTTATAAAATGATAATGAAATAACACATCTGAGTTTTATATGGAATGCTGATAAAGAGAAAGATAAATTAGCAAATCTGACCAGTTTTCCTAATCAACATTCCCCAAGGTTTTCTTTCCTTTAGAATGCCCTGCATGTATCTGCTGTCCATTATGAATGATTTTTGAATGAAAAATGTGAGACATGAGGTAGTGTTTTGAAAACTTAATATAAATAAGGCTTCAGACATCTGGTTCCTGTCACTGCTGCTGTGAACAACCTTGTGCCTGTAAGGTTTATCTAGAATGACACGATTTCATATCCATTCACATCTTACTGATTTAATTATGCAAAACGTTGAACGTTGGAATTCTCTTTTAATACATTACAGCAAAGTTTCTCCACGGCAAGTACTCATGGAGTGCTCATTCAGATATAACAGTGGAAAATCATTTTCAGGCACCCACTGTGCTTCTTTCTTAGTCATTTGCCATCACATGACTGATGTGAATTCTAAACAGAGTGTCTGTTATTGCTCTCTTTCTGTCATTCATGCAGACCAAAGAGGTCTCAAAAGCAGTGGGAGAGAAGGAGGAGGCTGCTGGAGGTTCAGAAGGAGGAGGCCTGGAGGACAGGAAAGCAGATGTGGTAGGTTCACAGCTGTTAACCTCTAGAACAGCTAGAGCATATGCGTTAAACGTCTGGATTAGGGAGTCTAAGCAGAGGTAATATCTGATAAAGACTGCATAAATTTATTTTTAGTTCAGTGAAGAATTTTAGTTTACTGATGTGGAGACCAGATGGACTCCAAAATGTCTAATATTTTGCATGTATTGTCAAATATGAGTGTGTTATTAGCTACTAGTGACTAACAGTTCTCTTCCACCGCTGCCTAACATGCCTCTTTGTATCTTGTATGTAGGAGTCTGATGGTTGGGTAATTATAAACAAGGTTCCTCCTAAGGTACCCGAAAAGAAAAACATAGTCAGTTACAAACTAATGGGCATAACTAGCACTGTAACTGCCAACGAGGCTCTGGGGAACATAAATCTCAAACCTCCAGAGGGTGCTGTGGAAGAAGCAGCATCTACAAAAGAGGATATTCCAGATAAGACATACACACTTGGCAAGTCCTACGACACCATCTCGGGAAAGATTGTGACCGTGACCTCCGAAGAGGGCGACCTCCCATCCCCGTCGATCACTGTAGATAAGCTTTCAGACCAGACCAGCACAGAGACTGTGAAGATTATTCCTGTTTCTGCAGCATATGAAGTTTCAGGCCTTGCAGTCAAAGAAGGTGTAACAGCACCTGTGATCACCATTAAAGAAGCAAGAACCCCCTCGCCCACTGAGCCTACAGGGGCCGTTCGGAGGGCAGTGGTGGCCATTTGCTCCAGTGCAGACAGTGATGAAGTGAAGAGAGACGAACTGAAGCTGCTTACAGACCCTTCACTGAGGGATGGCAGCCCCTCTACACCCAGATCTCCCCACAGGTCTCCATTGAGATCCCCACTCAAATCTCCCTTCAGATCTCCAGCAAAGTCACCGATGGATCTGAGCCCCGGTCCAAGCTCTTATCTAACCAAAACCTCCCCAACAGCCAGAGTGGTAGTATATTTCCCACACTGCTAATTCCAGTACTCCTCCCACCATGCAGTGCCTCCCTTTTTCTAGTGCCCTCTAGCTCCCTTGCCTGGCTTTCATAAATAGACAAAAGTAATTAATTGCTTAAAATAAAAAGAAAAGAAAAGCCAGCGCTTTGCTTTCACTTGATAGTTCTGAGTGTTCTGGATGCATCTTGCAAGGTTTATTTTTCCTTTTTTAATTTTAGACACAAATCCCTTACCATGGAATTTGATGTCAGTCCTGCTTTTATAACCAAGCCTGCTGCTTTGTGCGACCAGCTTTGACCCGCTTCATTTGGGCACACAAATGAGCAGCTTTGTTTTTGTTTTTGTTTCACTTTTTTTTTAACTAGGTCTCCTGCTGTTAGTCACACAAGTGGAATGTCTTTGGCTTCAGTCACAGTTTGAAGAGATGGCAGAGCTCTTTTTCTTTGAGTTTTCTCTGAAGTGTATGCTGCTTGATGTGGAATGAGGGTTCTATTCATAAGAGGGTACACTGAAACACGCCATACTGATGTAACTTAGCTTTTTTTTTTTTTTTTTTTTTTTTTTTTTTGGCGGCCTTTGTGATCTGGAATTCATAGGTCATGAAACAGGAGGTTGCAGTATCTCAATTAGAGTGTGTCCCTGTGGAGCTGAAAGCTCTATAACGTCTGTCCTCACTCAGACGCTCATTTTCACAGTTGAAATCTAGTGCTGTTTGATTTGTAGTACTGCCACCTTTAACATTTTACATTCATTGCCCATAAATACTGCAAAATCAACTGAAAAAGCAATCAGAAGTAATAAGATGTGTATGTTTTATGAGCTTATCTAAATTACTTATGAGAGCGTGTTTATCATTTACATTGTCTTTGCATTTACAACATTTGTCTGGAGTCACTTAACATTGTCTTGTTATGTTTGGAGGCAAAAGTAGCATTAGGAGTTTTGCCCAAAGACTCTTATTAGTATAGTGTGGTGTGATTGTCTGGGCTGGGGATTGGATCCTAGTCTGCTACATGTGAGTCACTGTTGTTACCCACTACACTATGTAGAGTAGTTCTGGTACATGACATGTCAAAAAAAATTCAATATTGCTTCCAAAACGTTTTCAAACAGATCTGATTGCCTCTCTTATGAATAACCCTGAAAGCCCTTTTCGGATTGGATTAGTTTATCAGGGGGTATCTTTTGTAATATTTTGAACTTCTCCTCAGTGATGCATCCAGATTGAATTAAAATGACTACAGGAGTGTGATTCTGGGTGTTGTATTTTTTTGTTTATTCTTTTTATAACATAATTAAACATGTGTCTGTTGTTTTTACCTTATCAGTTTGAATCTTTGCAGTCTATTAGTTTAACAGTATTTAAAATCAGGGGTGCGTTTCCCAAAACTTTCTTAACGCTAAGTACTTCGTAACCTCATACTTACGAACATTCTTAAATTTATGAGTGTTTCCTGAAAGCCTTCGTAACCTATGGAAGCCCATTTCCGCCACCTAAAATAAAAAAATAATCAGCAATTATTTTTTTTCTCATTATTAAGTAAGCTTCTATTTCATTATTTTGAGATACTATCTCATTATTTTGAGATACTATCTCATTATTTTGAGATACTAAGTCATTATTTTGAGATACTATCTCATTATTTTGAGATACTAAGTCATTATTTTGAGATATCTCATTATTTTGAGATACTAAGTCATTATTTTGAGATACTAAGTTATGGAGGAATAAACAGTACTTTTCCTGGCATATGGTCCTGTCAGTCTTTAATTTGCTTTGATTCTATATTGTAATATAACTTGCATAATATTATAAACATATGC
This sequence comes from Crenuchus spilurus, assembly GCA_036984385.1. NCBI lineage: Eukaryota > Metazoa > Chordata > Actinopteri > Characiformes > Crenuchidae > Crenuchus > Crenuchus spilurus. The sequence continues at coordinate 16,141 of BRDA01012337.1, read as the reverse complement.
AAACATATAACATTTGTTTACATGAGTTTTTTTTATGTACACTATATTGCCAAAATATTTGCTCACCTGCTTTGCGTTTGGTTCGTTTAGGTTGGATGCAGCTGCTCGGCCATGGAAACCCATTCCATGAAACCCAGAGCAAGTTATTTTCATACCCAGTCCCACTTTGTTATAATACCACTTTGTTATAATACCACTGACAGTTGACTCTGGAATATTTAGTAGTAAGGAAATTTCAGGACTGGATTTCTTGCACATTTTGTATCCTATCACAGTACCAAGTTGGAATACATTGAGCTCTTGAGAGCCACTCAATCTTTCATTAATAAATATATTTCTAGAAACACTGATTGCACAAACAATGCATTCCAAGTGAAAATACAGTTTTACAGGTGCGAGTAAAATTTGTTAAAGACCTATTGGACTTTGATTAGGCAACCACAAATAATGATAAATATATATAAAAAAGGTAACATTAGGTAAATGTGTGCACCATAGAATTCATGGTAACAAATCAATTTTCTGAAAACACTCAATAAGAGAACAAGGAAGCAGATTCAATGGTAACGCGTATTATGACTAGTAACATGTAAGCCATGCATGTTATACAGTCAGCATTTATCTCAACATAGTCAGAAAACATTAACCAGTGGGCCAAATATTTTTGTATATGAACACACATTCAGTGTTAAAGAACAGCTGAAATCTGACATAACTAAAATGACTGTAACTGAGTATCCACAATGAGAGTAATCAAACAATTCTGTTATTTTCAATCATTCAAAAGTTGATAATATACAAAATTTAATACAAAATGACAGCATATCAGCTCATAGAACAAATTGCAGTCCCACAAAAACACTGATGGCAGTATTCTACTGAACACTGCAATTTCATGGACTAGATTATATAATGTCTATCACCCATACATTAGATTCTAAGACTTTATTCATCTCAGAGCTGAAATCTGGGTAGCTGTCATAATGTATTGACAATTACAGTACACAGCCACATGTGTGTGCCACAGGTCTCCTCTGGAATCCTTTTTTTTTCCCAAAAGCAAAAACACTCAGTATCTCAAAATAATGAGTTAGCATCTCAAAATAATGACATAGTATCTCAAAATAATGAGTTAGTATTTCAAAATAATGACATAGTATCTCAAAATAATGAGATGGCATCTCAAAATAATGAGATGGCATCTCAAAATAATGAGATAGCATCTCAAAATAATGACATAGCATCTCAAAATAATGACATAGCATCTCAAAATAATAAGTTAGTATCTCAAAATAATGACTTAGTATCTCAAAATAATGAGATAGCAGTTTACTTAATAATGAGAAAAAAAATAATTGCTGGATTTTTTTTATTTTAGGTGGCGGAAATGGGCTTCCATAGTAACCCACGTTGTACTTAAACTCGTTCGTAAATCTACGAGCTGTCTAACCGTCTCGTAACTGGCCAAGTTATTCTTAACTTGAAGTTCATGTTCAGTTCTGTCTGAAAAACGAAAGAGGGCGCTGATCATCCTTTGAAAAACGCAACACTCAGCACACAAATTCATGAACATTTACATTTTCTTTTGAAAGCGTAATTGCATCACGTAAATTAGAACCAGCATCCTTGTTGAAGTTGAAATGGAGTCAACTAAGTGCTACTTACGGACTCGTACATAAGTTTGGAAGATAAGAAGGCTTTTGGGAAACAGTCGGGAAAATCGCGTTCTTAAAGTTATGTCGTTCTTAAAGTTGTTCGTAAATCGCTGTTCAATCGCTTTCGGGAAACGCACCCCAGATCTTTATGGAGCTCGCAGTGATACAGTGACTTGTACCAGTGATTATAATCACCTGTTTAATAAGGCTCACTTTTCTCATCTTTTTAAGGTTATTTTTCCTCCACATAAAGCTCTCCCAGGAGTATGGACACCACATAGACCAAGTCTTTCCAGACAAAGTAGATTGAGTGACACTTCAAAAGCAGTAATATTTTTTTGTTTGTGATTTTTGAAGGTTTTTGCTGCATCTGTACATTGAGATTAAGTTTGACTCGTAACCTTTATTTTCTAAAGCTGTGTGGAAAATTGTGGAGATTTGTATTAGAAGATTAAAACGATCAGACGAGCTCTGAGTTAGCTAAAAACAGCAGATAATTCAGCCTGTATTTTTCTCAGAGGTCCAGGGGGAAAGCATGTAGATATGGTGGATACAAATAAAATCACTGAGGAGCTCCTATAAAGGAAAAAAATACCCCAGGACCCCATGTACATCTAATCCAATCCGAAAAGGGCTAAAGATGCGTTTTTTTCAGAGTCCGAGCTTAACTCATATCACAGTCCTTTTTCCAGAGTTTTCACTCTCTCATGACAAATTTCTCTCACCTGTATGACTGTTTTAACCCTTTGCTTATCTGTGTTTCTGTGCTGTATGTATGTCTGTATGTGTTCATTTTCACCCTTTACCTTTGTGTCTGTGTCTGTGTTTTAACCCTATACCTCTATGTGTGTGTGTCTGCTCAGCCTAAACCCACGTTTGATGAGATGTCTCCGGAGCTCACTGCTCTGCTGCAGTCTGCTCGTGAACAGAGCAGCACACGCAACTGGGCCTCCTCTCCAACCACCGCACATAATCAGCCCTTCTTTAAGGTGGATTATAGCAGGGAGAGCATTCAAACATATATAATTTAGTAAAGTGACCAGGAGTATTTAATAAAAAAAGCAACACTAGGGTTGCTGTGGGTTTTAAGCATAGTCAGTATTTGTAATGCCATTATTTAAACAGCAGCGAGGTGTACTGTATACTTGGCTTGTGTGTTTCCATGTCCTTGTTGTGCATTGTCTTTGTTGGCTAACCTTTGTCATCGCAGCCCATCCATTGTCCTTTCACGGGCCGTTACCAAATGACAGATTTATGAGCGTGAACTGGGTGGAATATAAACAAGGCCTGTAAACTGTAGCACTAGCCAAATGTATTCTTGCAGTGTCCTCTCTGCTTGATATTAAGAAGCTTGATATGAATTTAATTAGTCATGTCAGAGCATCCTTAAATGTACAGAAAGACGGTTGAATATACAAATTTAATTAGCTGCTTTTTTATGCCAGTGTTTTCTAATTGAGTAGTGAAGGAATAAACCACGAAGAAGATTTTTCTCAGCTGAGTTGCAAAGAGGAGCAACTGAATACAAAACAAAATTATTCTGTAAATTATTATTGTTATTTACTTATTTAATCAATTGTATAACAGTAAACCATACTTCCACCAAGCAAGGTAGTTCACTGACAATAGACTATGGTTGCTAAGCAAATGGTCAAAGAATGAACAGCAGTCGTGTTTAATAATTTGACACTTTGATACAAACTTGCACTGATGTGTGCCGATTTATGTTGAGTATTTTATTATGTTTATAATTTTATACATTTCTTAAAACTCTTGGTTTTAACTTTTTGGTTCCATAAGCAGAATTTCAGCTGTTCCTAAATTGCTGTCTCTGATATTGGATGCCTTGTGTTTCTCTGTAGACATCAAAAGGTCTAGAGAGGAGTGTTCTACAGACAGCAGAAAACAACCAGCTGAAGGACGTGGAGCTACAGGATAGGACATCAGAACACTCACAGGTAGAGCTACCCATTTCTCCAGCTGTGCCCTTGGAGCCTGATGTGTGTAAAACTGCAATGGAGGTTTGCGTTGATGAGCGTCTTGGTTCTGTACACATCTCAGACGGGTCTGAATCAGACTCAGATTCAGACGAGGCGACCAGTGACTCGGCCAGCGTGGCCTCCGCTAAATTCGACGGGCCTCTGAGCCCCACAGATGCTGGACAGTCTCTCTCACCCAGCAACAGTGAGTCCGGAGGCGAAAGCTTTTCCCTGTCCACTGACGATGATGATGAAGCAGGATCAGGAGACCAGTCCCCCAATATGACGCCCTGTTCCCCCATCAGACTCACAGAGCAGAGAGGGGATGCTGAGGGCCACAGCGAGGAGGTAGAACTCCATACACCCAGCTTAGAGGTGACCATCTACTCTACGCCCTGCAGATCCCAACAGGCTTTTATTCTAATCCTCAAATCCAAAGCCTTCAACCCCCAAACCCTCCTGGTCACTGTATTTTCAACTGGTAGCATCATTGTGTTGTGGTAGTCCCATAGTGAAACACTTCCAGTGTGTACATTAGTGAGCCAGGACAAAGATCACTCGCTATCAAGCCTTTAAGCATTAGAACTCACAGTTATCACCTGCCAACTAAAGCATGGCTGAAATGACAAAAATATAACATCTCAAGACATTTACACAAAATGTAATACCTATCACAATATTTCTTTTTTCTGAAGTAAGTCTGAAATAGTCCAGTTACATTAACAATACTTAAAAAAAATTGTGTACTTACTATGTATGATTTTTGTTTTAATGGTTCTAGTACTGTAATGCAATTTTTTTTAATAAAATTATTATTATCCATGCTTAGTGTACATCTCCAAAATTAGAATATGGTGAAAAAGTTCATTTGTGTTCATAAATTAATTTTTAAAATGTTTTTTTTTAAATATAAATTACAAGCAAAGCAGCATTTCAAGCCTTTTTTGTTTAAAGTTGATGCTGTTTGAATAGTAATTTACTCAAACTCCAAATAAAATATCCTAATAATTTGAGATTCTGGATTTTAAATGGCTATATGCCATTCTGATCAACAGTTAAACAAAGGCACGGACACTATGATCAAAGGATCGCAAGTTTGACTCCCAGTCATGCTTTTTGCTATTGACAGTCAGGGTTTGAGAGAGCAAAATTGACAGTGTTCTCTCAAGGTGGTTAGATGGCACTCTCTCCGCATCATTACTGTTACTCACTGGCTCAGGTGTCTGCCAGGTGATCCATCTAAGACTGTCTTGGCCTCCCGGCATTGCTGTATTGGCAGCAGTTCTAAAAGAGGTGGTGGCTGACTTCACAGGCTTCAAAAGAGGCATGTGCCACTCTTTATCCTCCTGGAGTCAGAGACATTACAAGTGATTATGAGACTTCTAGTGAATGGGTGAGAATTAGTGACCACTACATTAGGGGACAAATTAGGTTTAAAAAAAAAAGGATGGGGCTCAGCAGGCTAAGACGCTGACATTATGACCAGAGAATCGTGAATTTGAATCCCGGTCATGCTGTTTGTCATCAACAGCCGGGGCCCAAAAGAGCAAAAATTGGCCGTGCTCTCATGCTGTTTGTCATCAACAGCCGGGGCCCAAAAGAGCAAAAATTGGCCGTGCTCTCTCTGGGCAGGAAGATGGCGCTCTCTCTCTCAATCAATTTCACATTGCAATGTCCACTCACTCAGGCGTCTACTGATTTTTCCATTCAGAGCTGGGAATCCTGTGCTTTCCTCCGAGCACGTTGTCTCCCCAGTGACGGTGTATCAGCGGTAGTTTGAAGAGAGGCGGTGGCTGTATCACACGCAACGGAGGAGGCTTGTGCTTGTCTTCACCCTCCTAAAGCCAGGGACATTGCAAAAGTGATGGGGAGAGTCCTAATGCAGGGGATGGGCTAATTGGCTACTACTACATTGGGAAGGGGATAAAAATGGGCAAAAAATTATAAAAAATATACATATATTAAAAAAAAAAAAAAAAAAAAAAAGATGGAAATGTCACTTAATATGTATTTTTTTAATATTTCTAATCTGTTGATGTAGCACTGTAACTGGACATTAATTATTTCTCTCATGTAGCTGACACTAGTGGACAGAATTTACTAAAATTCAGATTTTTTTTTGTTCATATATTTATTGCTTATTTTCACTGAAAAAATATCAGTTTTTGTCATCAGTGGAGAAACAGAATACAGCAAAACAGAACCTGAATCTAATGTAAATATAATAAATTACAACTAGCAGTGTAATTAAATATATAATTCTGTATTCTAAATATAATATTATAACAAAGCGAAAATATAGTAAGTCAGTGTCTAAGGATTAAATGAAACGATTGTAATGTAGGGCAGCTTGTGAGTCTTAGGTATAAGCCATGCATCACCTGAGCTGAGCTGCAGTATGAGCCTGACAGATGTTGACATGCTCAACCGTAGCTCTGGGTATGTGTGTGTGCACGTATGCAAAATATGCAAAGGTCAGCACACTGATGTACACACCGTAACAATTTCCCATAAACTCTAACTCTGTTGTTTGCAGATTTTCCCCAAATCTCTTGTGAATATAACCCTATCCCTGTGTGAGAAGACACAGCTGTGGCAGTTCATAGACTGGGACTTCTTTTGGCAGTAGCCAGAAATTCAAACAGAAATCACATACACAGCCTTTTTTGGCACTTTTCCTGTGCTTAAAATGTCATATCTGTGCTCAGACCTGTGCAAATGTGTATTCAAGCTTTATTTGGTATTTAATATTTGCATTTGTGGTCCTGCTGTGTATTCCATAGCAAACCTTGGGCTGTATGCATTTCTGTATGATATATACACTATATGTACAAAAGTATTGGAACACCTGCTCATTCGTTGTTTCTTCTGAAGACATGGATATTAAAAAAAAGTTTATTCTGCTTTTGTTTGAGCAACTGTCTCTACTGTCCAGGGAAGGCTTTCTACTAGATTTTAGCACTCATGTGAGGACTACTCAGAGCTCAGTGCTTTACATCCCTCTAGCCCATTCCTGGCATTAGACATGGTGCCAATAGGTTCATGTTTATCTGCTCCAGAGTCTGATTCTATTGGCAGTACTTCTCTACCGGGACTAGACAAGCTGTGTGTGTTTGTCAGCAATGGCTGTAACTTAAAATACCTGAATGCATTCATTAAAAGGAGTGTCCACAAACATTTGGACATACAGTGTATGTGCCACTCTTAAATCAAAATATTTTGATTGTACTTAATGTCTGTCTCCATACAAATTAATCACAGTATTGCTGTTAATGCAAAGCATTGCTGTATTTACAGCATGCCTAACAACAGCCTGTAAGAATGATAAATGGAAAAACATATAAGCAAGCACTGCAATGCTTTGCACTCTATATCTTCCTGATTTCAAGTGCTGCGTGGCAATAATGAGCAGTAGATTTTTTTTATGTTTGTATCTGTGCTGTCTTCCCTACATAATTTATATAGTAGCAGTGTTTTTGCCTTTATTCCTGTAAATAAGCTACAATCTTAAAAAAGATGTGTTTTGTGGATTCTAAAAGGAAGTAAAGATCTGTATAGATCACCGAGATGCTTATAATAGTGGCATCCTTTTTGTTGCTATGTAGAACCGTACTACTGCGTCTCCAAAGATTAGAATAACATGAAAGTATTTAATAACTTAAAACAAGACGGTCATATGTTTTATATTCATTACATGTAAAGTGACATATTTCAAGCCTTTTTGTTTTAATGTTGATACTGTTTAGGATTAAATACTAGAATAATCTGAGATTCTGGGTTTCTGATGTTCATGAGCTGTAAGCCATACTGATCAACATTAAAAAAAGGCTTGAAATGTCACTTCATGTGTAATGAATATAAAATATATAAAGGTTTACATTATTTAGTTCAAATATGGACACAAACGTTTTCACAGTGTCTAATTTTTGGAGATTTTGAGCATTACTGTATTCTTCCTCAAACTAAGAGCCACTTCATTATGCAAAGAACCATTTAAAGAAGCAAGTGGTTCTGTGCCTTCTCGTGGTTCTGTCTCCTTTACTGAAGAACACTTAGAGAGCCATCTTTTATTAAGAGTGTAGCTTTGTGTTTGTGTGTCTTCTGTGTAAATTTGCTCACATAGATGCCTTTCAAGGGGCGAGTTTTTTTTCTTCATAAATTGTATTATTCTATGCTTTCTAACAGTGGACTCTACATGTGATGTAAATCATATCTCATCAGGGCTTTGTGGGTGTGTTTGAGAGAGATAAGAACCTTCAGAATATTTTTTTTCTCTCTGCTCCTCTCCAGCTGTCCTCACTGCTCCAGACAGAGGTAGTGACCTTCAGCGGGGCGTTGTCTGGGGAGACGGAGAGGTTGGTGGCAGGGGAAATGCCGGTGATCCACACAGAAATGAAAACTATAACATACGAGGCCCTGCAGGTACACACCTCTCGTATGCAGCATGCAGCTACATACACTGAATCCCATGGGTTTTCTTCATGTATTTGTGCACTCTGAGAAAATGATGTCTTTATATTTGTGCTTCCTATACTTGTTGATGAAATGTTTGGCAAAGATTGCACTTTAAAATCTTGTGACCTAATGCCATAAACAGAACTTTACTGTTGGTCCCTTACACATATTAACATATGCAACAAGGGGTGTTAGGATGTGTGCATGTCCATGTTGGGCATAGTGAAACACAGTCATATTATGACCACCTACCTAATAGTGGGAATCAGCATCCTTGGTTCTGAGTGTGCGCTCAGTGGTAGTCTCTGAAACTTTCCTCGATGCTCCTCTGTTCATTATAACTGGTTAACTGGTCCACATAAGTCTGTCAATTACTCTGTACCACTCACCCGAGTCTTCCTTCCCCTCTGTCATCAGTGGCCCATGTACTATTACTGTTATACTGTGTGAGGCACTTAATCAACAAGAAGTCAATTTTTGCTACAACTTCACTACAGCAGATCCAGAACATCCTACAAAGTTAGCATTTCTGAGATGCTACCACCCTTCACCTGGTACCCTGGTATCGTGTCGTTTGAACATCAGTTAAATTGTTAATAAAGCATAATGATAACTCAAGCTGGTTAAAGTAGTGCCTTGAAATTCTTATAAAACAAACTGCTGTGTGTTGGAAGGTGTTTTAAACTTGGAACAATAGGGATCAGAGTAGTGGGATTGCACTTGGCTATAAGTGTCTGCCAGGAGACTACTTTTGGTATTTCCATTTTCATTTAAAGTGGTATTAAAATCTTTTATAACTGTAGACACCCTGTAAATAGTGACAGTGGGTTAAAGTATATTAACATCTTGTTCTACTGTACATATTAAAATAAATGTGACATCTGCACTGACAAACTGCCTGATTAAATGATAACAGATTCAGACAAAAAAGGGTTAATATGCAAGATTACTTAATCATTACAACAAAAGCAACACTGTGCCACAAAAAAACAGTCTGCTCAGTTTATAACCCCAATTTTACAGAAAAGTTGGGACACTTTATAAAAATGCAATAAACAAGTAAATCTGTAATTCATTATTTCACTTGAAGCTTAACATGTTTAGCACTGGGTCACAGCACCGTGTTTTTTAATCATACATTTTAATTGTTTGGGAATTGAAGATACTAGTTGTCGAAGTTTTGTAAGTGGAATTTTTGCTCATTCTTGCCGTAAACAAGACTTGAGCTGCTCAGCAGTTGCTTGCCACTGTAGTCTGATTCTCCTCTTCATGATGCTCCACACATTTTCAATAAGAGACAGATCTGGACTGCAGGCAGACCAGTCAAGCACACAACACTCTGTGTCTACAAAACCACACAGGCATTGTCCAGCTGAAGTAGACAAGCGGTTCCTCGAAAAAAAAAAAACATAATCTTGACAGCAGCACATGTCTCTCCATCATATAAGCCTCTGCATCAATGGTACCTTCATATATACAGGGGTTGGACAATGAAACTGAAACAGCTGTCATGTTAGTGTGGGAGGTTTCATGGCTAAATTGGACCAGTCTGGTGGCCAATCTTCATTAATGTCACATTGCACCAGTAAAGGCAGAGTGTGAAGGTTCAGTTAGCAGGTAAGAGCACAGTTATATAGTATATTACAATGCACACAACATTATGGTGACATACCAGAGTTCAAAAGAGGACAAATTGTTGGTGCACGTCTTGCTGGTGCATCTGTGACCAAGACAGCAAGTCTTTGTGTCTGAATATTATTGAGCCACTTTGGGGTGTTTTGGAGGAGCGAGTTAGGAAACGGTTTCCTCCACCAGCATCACATAGTGACCTGGCCACTATCCTGCAAGAAGAATGGCTTAAAATCCCTCTGACCACTGTGCAGGACTTGTATATGTCATTCCCAAGATGAACTGACGCTGTATTGGCTGCAAAAGGAGGCCCTACACAATACTAATAAATTATTGTGGTCTAAAACCAGGTGTTTCAGTTTCATTGTCTAACCCCTGTATGTAGATTACCCATGCTGTGGGCACTGATGCACCGTCATGCCATCACAGATACTGGTTTTTGAAAAATTGACTTGTCTGAACATGGAACACATTTCCGCTGTCTTTCAATTAATCTCCGATGACTTCCATCTCACCAGCCTTTTTGTGCCAAATTAATAAATGGCTTACTTGCATAATACAGTTTCAGATTGCATTTCTGGATGAAGTGGTGGTCTGTGTTAAGTGACTGATTTTCTAAAGTACCCCAGAGCCCATGTGGCTGTGTTCATTATGACAGCCTGACGGTTACTCACAGTATCTCCTGAGGGCTTGGTAATCACACACATTCAGCTGTAGTTTCCACCCTTATACAACCAAAACTTCCTCTTACTCCCTGAATCTTTTATGATATTATGAACTGTAGATGGTGAAAGACCTGCATTTTTTGCAATTTTACACTGACAAACTTTGAACTGGCTGACAGTTCTCTCACCAAGTTTAGCCCAAAGTAGTGAATCACAACTCATCCATACTTGTAATGACCAGGGACATCTCTACCTTAGAGGAAGGTGGGGCCCAGCCCCACCAGATGTCGCTGTGGAGCAGTGTGTGACATAATCAATAATTTTGTTTATGTTAATTTCATATTATTTTCAAACATTGTTGTGTATTCAACTTATGAAAATGACAGTAGTTCCCAATACATGTAAAATATTCCTGTATGTGTTGCATAAGGTCAATACTTTCAGCAATCTTCATTTAGTTAATGGGTATGGGGCCGGCCTGTCAGCATTTGTTTAAGCAAGTGAGCAGTAGAAAACACTGCGCGTGTTTAACATGCTTTCAATAATGAGCTGCAGGGCACGCTTATGCTGTGAGCAGCCAATAAAGAATGAAAGATTTGCATACACAAGCTTATGTCAATATTGTTTATGGTATCCACATTGCTACATATCCTGACTTTCTATTCTACAGGTGTCACTGGTAAAGACTAAGCTTTTTGTGGATGCTGCTGTTTTTGTCAATGCTGATGACCTCACCCTCAGCTTTTCTGGCAATGGGATTTGTTAATGAAAGCATTTACCCATAAGGCACTAAAGCTTAGATCAGGTTTTTTTTTCATCTGTACTTGATTGAAATGTAATGTTTAATTTTGCTCTTTTGTTGTTTGATGTTGAAATTCATTTTTCTTATAAAGAGTGAGTCCATTTCTTCTTTTCAAATACACATATTCCATATGTGTCAGGATTTCTTGCAGGTGAGAGCAATCAATTTGCATGCTTGTCTGTGTCATACACCTCTGTGCTTTGCTTGGTGACAGGGTGACACAGATGGTGACCCAGAGCCAGGGATACTGATGAGTGCTCAGACTATCACGTCTGAAACCACCAGTACAACCACTACCACACATATCACTAAGGTGACATCTTACTAACTACTTTTTTTCAGTAAAGGCTACACAGAGCTTATAGCACTGTGTACATTGAGTTTTTAGTCTTATTATAAGCTGCTATGCATGTGCCAGTACAGCCAGTCACAATAGTTTGTGTATAATCCAGATGTCTTTGCTATACTTGTAATAGATGAATCTGAGACTATGATACACAGAAGTCTATAGATCACAAATCAAATGCTAAAAATCCTTATGTGTACATTCTGCTGACATTTTTATTAAAGTACAAATGCAGATGTTATAATTAGTTGAGCACAGTAATTACTGCGTTTATCATTGTTCTACACTGATGAGCCATTGTATTACCTCCCTGTATCTACACTCACTGACCATGTTATCAGCTCCACTGACCATATAGATGCACTTTGTAGTTCTACAACTACAGACTGTAGTTCATCTGTATCTCTGTATATTTTATTATCCTCCATTCGTCTGTTCTTCAATGATCAGGAGTCAGGACCCCTAAAATGAGTGTAGAATCAATGAGGTGCATTTAATATTATTGCTGATCAGTGTATGTATTAAGCATCCTAGGTTTGTGTTTGATCTATAGTTGATATTCTGCTGTGTTTGAGTCTTGTCTTTGCTTTTCTGTCAGACTGTGAAGGGAGGCATCTCGGAAACAAGGATTGAGAAGCGAATTGTCATTTCAGGGGATGCAGACATCGACCACGATGAGGTGAGCATCACCCCATCAGTTCACACTACACAACTTAAAAGCTGATGTAACATTTTATGAATGCTGGAGTATGAGTATGAGTATGAGTATGAGTATGGACTCTTAATGAACAGAACCAGAAAAATGTTCACATCATCCATGCCTTAGTATAAAATACAACCACTTGATGGGCACAGTTCTCATGATTGCCATTCCCACACCTCTTTTGTTTTGCCATTATGGGGTATCACTGGGGCCAGGCCCTGGCTCAGGCCATTAAAGAAGCCAAAGAGCAGCACCCCGACATGTCAGTGACCAAAGTAGTGGTCCACAAAGAGACTGAAATCACGCCAGAAGAGGGTGAGGAGTGATGAAGGTAAGGGAAGAGCCAGTCATGGCTAACTGCAAACTGATCCGCCGCTTTGCTAACTGTCCAAATCTCCAGGAGTTGCTATTGGCCGGCATTCTAACCCAAAGGCTGCACTGGCTGTGTACATTTTGTCTTATGCATCTGTATCTCATTCAGACATTCTGAAGACATTCTTGACTTCATGAAATGAAGGAAGTGCTGTAAACTGTATACTAACCATTGATTTTCTTTGTTTTGTTTTGCTTTGACAATAAGCAATGAATGAATATGGAGGTGTGGTTTTCATTTGGTGCTGAAACAAATTGCCGCTTTATGAATCAGTTTTGAAAGCATACAGTGCACTCTGCTGGACATAACCAGTATTGCAGTTTATTATTTGAAGCTGATTGTGACTCTCATGTTTCTTATTTGCTTAGAATAATGCCTCAGTATATTCACAAAGTTAAATATATATAAATAGGACTAGCTTACTATATTTCTTATTGTCAAAATCTTCTGTGGGCTATATGGAAGCATGCTCCGTATCTGACTAATAAACCCAATAATTCTGCATGCCTTTTAAAAGTGTTTAGTACTGTATGCATATAACCTCAATATGTGTTACTGACCTATGCTGTATAAACACCATTAACACAGAGCACTCAGAGGCACATGACGCATGCTGTCACGTGTCATGCTTTGGTATTGGTAAAGTGATAAAATGGCGTGGTGACCATTTCCATAGCTCATTTCCATAATCCCCCTTCATGACACTTGAAGGTGGCAAATGTGTTGTATTATATGTTTTTATATATATATATATATTTGTAGGATTAGTGTCTCTACATACCTGATGTCTACGCCACGCCGAATCAAAGAGGCTTTGGAGAAGTCGCCCATGGACACCTCACCACAGATAAACCCAATGGATATTACTTCATCAGAGCACCACTGGAGAAACCTCTCACATACCCACACACACACACACACACACTATACCACATGCTTACAGAACAACCGGGCAGTCTGGTCCAGCACTGGATCACTGTTATTGCATGACAAGGGAACAACTGCTTTTTTTGTAAAGAGAACAAAACATCTATATATACGTTTTAGGAAATACTCTATGACAATGGTGTAAATTTCACTCTACCCTGCACACTCCTCCTAAAGGGAGAAGAATGTATGTGACAATAATTTTGAACATAGTACTGGTACAAATATTTACATTTTATTTATTAGAATACTGCTCAGTACAAAAAAACAAGAACGAATAATAATAACTAGACAGTATTTGTATGAGCACACAGTATTTAACCATGCAATAGGTGTGCCATTCATGCTGCCTGTCACCACCTTCCTGTTCCTGGCACTCCTTCCCCTGCCTCTGATGTGCTCATGTTGGACGTGCTTCATCTGAAAGAGAATATGAATGATGCACCCCATTTGCTTTGTAGATCATACACACGTTTTTACTTGAATTATATGTACATTTTTATGTTTTCTTCCCTTGTATTTTACTGACAGGAAAGCAGATTTTAAATTTTTTTTGCTCGAATGAAGACTGGCACTGTGACCACATTTGTCACTGAGTCCTTACTGGAAAAAATGATGTCTTCACCAGGTGACTGGTACCCCAGTATAACATTTTTAAGTCATTTCCCCAACTGTCCAAGCCCAGTGGGGCATACCTGAGCCTTAAATTGTATAAACTGAATCAAGAATCTGAAGCATCTCCAGATGTGTGTTTGTGCCCTTGTTTTAATATTATTTGCCATTAGCCTGTGTGTTTTTTAAACCACCATCCTGTCATACGCTGCAGTCCATGTTGAATGTGTTTCCCATATGAGCTCAAATAAAATGACAAATATATCTGAGGTTTTTTTGGTCTTTATTCCCTTCCTGCAGTCAGACTTAACATCTGAGGAGAGACTGGCATGCCACCCCTCAGGCAAAATATTTTGTTAGCCCTGCATACTTTATACTCACTTGCCACTTTATTAGGTACACATACATTGAATCTAAACTCACTGTCCATTTTATCAGCTCCAATGACCAGTTTATAGTTCTACAATTACAGACTGTAGTCCATCTGTTTCTCTGTATACTTTATCTTCTTTTTACCTGTTCTTCAATAATCAGGACCCCCCCCCAACAGAGCAGCTGTTCTGCAAGAGTAGACGTGTACATAGTATGTATAATCTTCAGCAGCTCTGCTGTCTGATTCATTAACACCAGCACAACACACACTAACACACCACCACCACATCAGTGTCACTGCAGTGCTGAGAATGATCCACCACAAATAATACCTGCTCTGTGGGGGTCCTGATCATTGAAGAACAGCTGAAAGGAGGATAATAATGTATACAGGGAAACAGATGGACTACAGTCTGTAATTGTAGAACTACAAAGTGCACCTATATGGTTAGTGGAGCTAAAATGGACAGTGAGTGTAGATACAAGGTATGTGTACCTAATGAAGTGGAAGGTGAGTGCATTTGCAAACGTACATTTTTCACATACACTTTACTCTGAATTTACACTTTTTCACTGCACCTTTACACTGATGTGATGATAGTGTTTCCTAATGATGATACTCAAATATGTACTACAGTTCCTTTTTTTAGGAAAATGACCATAATGTGACCCATGCAGAGGTTATGGATATGGGGACACCAACTGCAGCCCAGGTTTGCAATAACATAAGCCTTTCATTCAAGTATATAAAGTAGCTAAAAAAAGCATTTAAACCATTAAAACACTGCAGCTGGACAGCAGCTGCAGGGGGATCACAGCAGGCTTGACCATCCAGCTTAATGGAGCAATTCATGTGTATTCAGGCTTGTTATTCATTGTTATTAGGATAGCGAATACTGATAAGTAGCACTCTACCAAATTAATGGGAAATTTTATATTTCGCTGACCTAGTGCCTCAAAAATATTTTTTCAAAAATAATTTCATGGCAGTTAAGTAAAACTTATATAATGTGCATTTTAGGTCAAGTCTTGAAACCTTCAAATATCTTTCTCACAAATTATGTCTTTTTCCAACCCAACCTACAACATATTGTTAAAAAATGCAGAGGCTGTGGGATATGTAGGACTAGTAAAGAGGTCAATTTTAAAAAATTTAATTTCAAAAAAGTGATTATTATCTGTTTAATACAAAATCAGTATCCAGAAAAATCTTAAAGAAGAAAAGATGGGCAGAGAATCTCCAGTTTGTCAACAAATGTGGGAGAGAAATATTGAAATGGGATTGGAACAGATTAGCATATTTCTCCCTCTGCAGTGCATGATATCATTAAACAATTCAAGGAATCTGGAGGAATGCCCATGCATAAAGGGCAAAGAAACAAGCCTAAGCTGAACAGATGTGATCTCTGATCATGCAAACAGCACTGCGTCAAGAACTGTCATTCACACAGTAAATTTGCCAGTGTTAAATCAACACTATTAGAGTTAAATTAACACGGAGAGTGTTTTTATGTGTGTTTGTCAGATGTTTTATCACATACAGAAATATAATTGCAATCATATTATGAGTAACAAAAGCTTTTATTGACAGAATGAGTTAATGCAGCAAGTCAATATTTGCAG
>BRDA01012332.1:0-13443 GCA_036984385.1 Crenuchus spilurus | reverse complement strand
TGATTAGAAATGTTCATTAAGAAGCACCTTCGAGAGATGCATTAATAGGTTATTCGCCCCTTTCATAAATCCCAGAATGCACCGCGCAACTGACAACATCCGGTTCACCATGCTATCAATACTAAGCTACACTATCACGCTGCTTGCCACACTGGCCTACATTGAATTGATAGCATGCAACACGATAGTTTGCAACGTGTTTACAATAAAAACCCACTGCATAAATTGAAAATACAAGTTGACACAACAAGATATGATGTTTAATATCCAAATAAATATTATCTGCACATAGTTACAAAAGCTAGAAGATATCACGTATTTACTTACCAAATAAAGTTGTAAACAGTGTATGTAGCGTAGCCGGCACAGACATAAGCAAGAGAAAATAGTGAACCGGATGTTGCCGGTTGCGTGGTGCATTCTGGGATTTGTGAAGAGACAGAATACTAGAATCTTTAATGAAGTTGATAAAAGTGCTTTACCCTGGATTTAGGCGCAAGAGCCTGAAGTCTGACTTGTCGGCTTGCTCCAACTTCTGTGAGCACAGCTGGGGGCTATAAAGCCTGACTATGCCACTACTGCTGCACTAGCTACTGGCTCGCAGCTCGCCACGTTCTGGTCAGAAATCAACTGATGCAAGCTGGTCAAGAGACTCTACGCTGGTACCAGCGGAGTACTGCATGGTTTGACTTGGTCATCCTCAAATCCTTCATCAGTGGTTATAGGACACTGTTGTCTAGACTTGCTCAGACCAGCGTAACACACACTAATGCTCCATCACCACGTCACTGTCACTGCAGTGCTGAGAATGATCCAACACCCAAATAAATACGTGCCATGTGGTGGGCAGTCCTGATACTTGAGTAACGGTGAAAGGACGTTAACAAAGTATACTGAGAAGCAGATGGACTGCATAGTGCGACTGTATCGTCAGTGGAGCTGATCAAAAGCACTATGAGAGTAGATAAATGGAGGTGGATTTAATGTTATGGCTAATGTTCTTGTTTCAGTATGAAAAGGCACAGTGAATAGTAACGATAAGTAATTCTCTGTTTTGTTTATAGAGTCTGCTGGAGCGAGACCAGCAATTTCTGAATCATCCCTTTCCCAGAATGCAACTGTGAATGAGACTGTGCTCCCTGCAGCTTCCCAAAATATTACAGCATATGTGGCAAACACAGAGGCTTCTCAGACTTTCAGCAGGTAAATCATATTTTATTTGGCATGAAGATGCTGCCATGTTCTGTCCTGTCCTGCTGTTGTGTGCAGTTGTGGATGATCAGCTGCACTTTTTCTTTTTTTTCTTTTTTAAAAGTAGTAAAACTTCATGTAGTGAACTGAGGCAGATCTTGTGTAGAGGAACTGGAAGACGTATTGATTTGATTGAAAATACCTGATGCGTTAACATACATTATTGATGGACAAAAATGTAAATTTTTTGTTATTTTACTTTTCACTAAACAGACATTCAGGGCAACGTTGTGACTTTTTTCCCCTGGACAATGAAATTATTTGCCACTTTAACGTTTGCAGGATGGATGTATGTGGGACCACAGCTGTGGGTGAGACTCCAGAGAAACGCCCTGAACTGCCATCAAGGCCACCATCTGCAGTATACCAAAGACCAGCATCATCCGTAGAGCAACCAAACTCCTGCACTGTCTCAGAGCCTGTAAAGTCATCAGTGAGCAGCGAGAGGGTGAAGGAAAAGAAGGCAGAATCAGCTCTTTCTGACGAGAGGAACAGCAGCAGCATGCTTAAGAAATCCCCTCAGAAACAGTCAGCGCTTACAAGCTACTTCCAGCCTGTCAGCAAAAAGAGGTTCATCTATTATCACAGCACAACCAACAAGAATCTGCCTCTTCATGGTTAATACTAGAGTAGAGCAAATAGTTAAGGAAGAAACATTAAGAACACACACCAAACTAAATAAGCAAGCTTGTACCAAAGAATAATGCTGTGCCCATTGTTGGACACGTTGTGGCTCTTGTAAAGACAACATTGAACCAAAAGAACAAAAATAATTAATCATTTTTTAATTGAGGAATAGTTGATTTGAGTGATATTGATTTGAGGTCATATCACCCAGCTGTCATTAATGTGTGTCCTTAATTGGAGATGGAAGAATCAATCAGCTACAGATTTGCCATTGTTTTGCCTAAACGTTTGGTTGGCTGATGTTATACTAACTTGGCTGTTCCTGAGAGCTGATCAGTGACATTGAATGCAGATTTTAAGGCACATATGTTAACCATATCTGACGCAGACTCTACCAAAGCTGCTTGCAAAATGTAGCTCTTTAAAATGGTTTATATGGGTGATACAATGTTCATGTACATTGAGCTCTTCCTTTAGATGTTTCAGTACTAAAGAACTTTGTCTTTTCTTCAGGCTGCGTGGAGACAGTGCCGATTCCGAGGTCTCACAGGCCAAACTCTCCAAACAGGATGAGGAGAACAAGACGAACAACTGTAATCCAAATGATTCCCTGCAAAATGTGTCCACAAGCCAAATTCCTATCAACTCAAACACTGGCCAAAAGCAGCATGTAGCAACCCCACGCTCTGATTTCAGTGCCAGTCTGGGTTTGGGCTCTGGACTTGCTGTGAGCTCAGGTCCTAATGGGGACCGGAATTTCCAGAACTGTGATTCCAGTCTAATATCAGGTAGTAAGAAAAGGAAGGAGCCAATACAGGACCAGCCTTCTGACCTAGCGGTGCCCACAGAAGGGGCTGATTTAGACCTTTCACTTGAGGAGCTTGAATCCATCATGTCTGTGGATATGGATGAACCTGCAGCCAGTAAGAAACAGCGTTTGGGTCCAGGAAAGAGCAGTAGAATTGGGAATCAGCAAGGCATATCTATGAAGACTCAGAAGGTGGAGCAGGACATGTTTAGTAAAGCCAACAAGGACTCTGAGAGGAGGCCAAAGGCATCCAATAGAGCCACTGAATCTAAAGATGTTAAAGAAGAGGAGGTGTCATTTGTTGTGGTAAGTCTAGTGTATTTGAATAGTCATGAACGTTAATCAGATCGACTTGGAAGTTAATTTTTTAAAGCAAATCAGCTTCTCTCTAGTGCTACTCTCATGTTTAAGAACAATTAAATAACCTCTGTTCTTCACCAGAAGACATTTATTTAGCCAGCTAAATCAGACAGGAAACTTCTTACGAGAGCCCAGCACAGCTTAACTTTTCTCTCTTCCTACTTGCCACCTAATCCTGCCAGTTGACTAATGAGTTGAGATGAGTTTGAGCAGGAACATCACCAGTATGTGCAGCAATCCAGTCGTCTCAAACCAGAGGTTCTCACTTAGGTCTAAAGGCTACTGTACACCAGCCAAAAAACGTGTATCATTGCAGCTAAAGGTCTTTTTACACTCTAGTTGTATATATTTAATGGAATCGGATTTCAGCTCAATTTAGTGACTTTATTGTTTCTCTTTTTGATTTCAAACAAATGAGGAGAAATTTGACAAGACTAGTATCCTTAGCAGAGGTGAAAACAGACAATTAGCATTTGTCTGTTTATCATACAGGCTTTTAGTTAACTGCTTTCTCTGTATAAAAAGCCATATCTCTTAACAGTGGAATACAGTTTACAGTACAGTAGTAAAATTATACATACAGTGGAGCGTCTGTTATCGTTTTGCCCCGATTATCGTACAGTTTGGTTATCATCAACTTTTTTTGAAATTTTGTCCCAGTTATTGTTCATCTGCCCGGTTTCTGTCGGCTATGCTAATTTTGCGTTCGTCACTCACCCCTACATTCGAAGTTCATTCTGGCTTTGTTCCTCGTTGTTTCTCTGGTTTTGTTTCTCCAATGGTCTCTACATTTCCTGTAATGTATTGCAAGAAGCTAAACTGTGTGTATCATATGAGCATTATAGAGCATTTTTATTTGTAAGAAAATTTAGATTTTTTCCTTAAATCAATTTCATTGACGGCTTTCTGTATACTTGTCCAGTGATGCTTGAAAGCTTGTGAACTCTTTAGAATTTTCTATATTTCTGCATAGCTTTAGCCTAAAACTTCATCAGATTGTGACACAAGTCCTAAAAGTAGATAAAGAGAACCAAATCAAGTAAAATAAATGGAATAAAAATACCAGACTTGGTCATATATTTATTGTGGACAATGATCCCATATTACATGTCTGTGCATGGCAAAAATATTTAAACCTTTAGGGTTTGCAGATAATTTGAAATAGGGGTTGTTTATCAATGGGATGACAATCAGGTGTGAGCGGGCAACCTGTTTAAAGAACAGGGATCTATTTAAGTCTTCACTTCACAACATGTTTATGGAAGTGTATCATGGCACAAAGTACAGAGATTTCTGACGACCTCAGAAAAAGAGTTGTTAATGCTCATCGGGCTGGAAAAGGTTACAAAACCATCTCTAAAGAGTTTGGACTCCACCAATCCACAGTCAGACAGATAGACACATTCTAAATGGTTCCCAAACCTTCAAGCACTGTACTTATGTTATTGTCAGCACTAAGACTAAATGTGTCTGATTTATCCTTAGACATCCAAGGCCCAAAATGACTTTGCCAAACATGACAATGTGGTTCCAGTCAAGCAGGAACACAAGGTGAGGTTTTATGTACAGGAAGACCAGTCAAAGACATTAAAAAGCATCTGTAGGACACTTATAGTACATGTTCATCCCTGTGATTTGTAATATTGTACTGATTTCTTGTACTATTTCTATTGTTGATAGGGTTCAAGCTCAGTGTCTACTTCTGAGAATGACTCCGAGCTTCCCCGGAGAGTGTTGCAAGTACAGTTTAAGTCTCTGACTGTGAGTGCTCCCTCGAGAACAAGGTCTGAAGCACTACAGAGCCGTGATCCCAATGGGAAGAACTTTAAACGCTTCCGCAAGGTTAGACATGGGATGAGCCAGGTTATTACATAGTAATCATTCTTATCTCACTAATGTTACCACGGTTATAAAAAAAATTATGCATGTGCATATTGGTTAGGTACCTGTTCCTGGACTTCAGGGCTTGCCCAGCATCATCGGTGGCTCAGATCTGGTGGCTCATAATCGTAGCAAAAACTCAGAACTTGAAGAGTGGCTGAGAGATGCAGCAGAGGTGAGAGAGAGAGAGCGGAGTAAGAGACATTGGAGATCACTGACTGCACTGAAAAGTTTGAATACAGTAGCATGTAAAAGTTTATGGACCTGTCAAATTTATTGCACTTATGAATTGTTAACCCCAGCAACGGATTGGTGCCCTTTCCTGGGTTTATCTAAGACAGTGTGATGCCCTGCACCCGGTGAAGGGGTAGGGAACTCACCTCAACCCTGATCAGGATTAAGTTGAAGATAATGGATGGATGGAATAGTTAACCCTGTAAAACCTGAAACAGTTGATTGCCAGATAACTCTTAATTCTTTGAAACTGGCATGTTTATTTGACTTTTGACTATTTATAAAAAATGGGATAACATTGCATATACATTGATTTTTGTTTTGTATCATATTTGATACATCCATAATCTAATTATTAATTTCTTATCTCTTTAAAATCTGTATGTGATTTTATACATGTTTTTCTTACAATATATTTTTATGTATATAGTAATAATAATATTAATTATATAATAGTAATATGTATATAGTAATAATATTTTATTATAATAATATTTATGTAGTAGTGGTAATATTACGTATATAGTAATTAATGATGTCAGATAATGTATCATTCTGATATCACACTGATGATGAAGTTAATGAGGAAACACTTCAAGCAGGATTCTTTTTTTTTTTTTGGTACAATTCTGAAGTGAAAAAAGCAAATGTTTGCCAAGCAAATGTTTGCCATGCACAAGTTTGGGCACCTCAAGAGGTTTGAGACCTCTAACACCTACCACCTCTTCAGCTATTAAACACGGGGGGTGGATCAGTCATGATTTGGATTTATGTTGCAGCCAGTAGCCATTGGAAACATTAGAGGGAAGAATGAAATCACTTAAAAAGAGGATCACTTCTAGAACAGGATGATCTTAAAAACACAAAACTCAAGAGATGCAAGTCTTGCCATAGAAATTGCCGTTCATTGATGTTTTAGGTCTTTAAAATAGTGTTGACCATTTTAATGTGTTGGCGGCTAATATAATTGAAAATATGGACAGGAGAAGGAAACCAGTGTTGGTACAGTTATGTGTAGAGCTAAATAGAAGAAATTAAGTTCTCAATTTTCTTTCAGGAGGAGAAACGGCAAGAACGAGAAGAGACCCTTGGGGACGATTTGTTCAGGTACGAGTTATTGCCTTTCTTTCTGTATGCAGTACTAATTCTTTGTTCTACTATACTCATATACTGTAGTCACACTAGTGCATGTCAATTACAAAAATGGCTTTTGAAAGAGGCAGCCACTAAGAGTTCTTTAGGAAGCCAAAAGCAGTTTTTTCATGGCATCAATCCAGAGAACCATTTTGGCACCTTTATTTGCACACAGTCATGCATGCCAGCCTCAGCAGACTTAGCAAACACATTTACACCACTCACTGCCCCTTGACCTCAGCAAATCAAGGTGGCTCACCCAGAGACAATACGCTGTCACAGCACACTGAGGACGAAAGCCTGGGAGACTGCTGCTTTTGTTATGCTACAGTACAGAAGCAAAGCCTGGCTCAGACACTAGGATGCTATGACGCACATCACTAGGAGACAGTGAAAAGCCTCACTGGAAATTGTCTGTACATCAACACTCTTAGATTACAGCCCCTGCTATGTAACTTTGGGTCACTAGTATGTATAACACCATGCTTTAGATACATTTTCCTGAATGGAAACCATGCTGAACTATGAATACTAAAATAGAAAACTAGGTTATTCTAGTTAATCCTACTAATAAATAGTAGGAAGTACAAGTTATTCTTAAAGTCAAGCTAAAATCAGTTTTTAGCTGCTCCTTGCTCATGTTAAGCATGATTCATTATGCCAGATCTTTTAAAAGACAAAATTCTGGGCCCAGAGTGGACTAAGGTGCTGCCATTATGATCTGAGGATTGTGAGTTTGAATCCCGGTCATGCTGTTTGCCATCGACAGCTGGGCCTCGAGAGAGCAGAATTGACTGTGTTCTCTCTTCAGGTGGGCAAGATGCTGCACTCTCCCCAGCACTATAAGCAATGTTGACTGACTCTGGCGTCTGCTGGACGATCCATCAGTACTGGGGATCTGCACTTTCCTCCGAGTGCCCTAGCTGCCCAGCGCTGATGTATCACCAGCAGTTTAGGAAAAAGTCAGAGAAACTGTAAGTGATGGTGATGGGGAGAGTTGATAAAAGGGGCGGATTAATTGGCCTCTGAAAGTACATTGGCAGAAAGTCAGGGTGTAAATTGTTTAAATAAAAAATACAAATTTCTTGTTTCTCTGTAATCTGCAGTGAATGTTACTGTCTCTAAAACCCTGCAGCAAGGAAGAAATAAAAGTATAATGTTTTTCAATTAATCAAGCTTAAAATGTAGTCACTAGTATAAAAACTAACCAATCAAATCCTGATGGTTCAAATCATGTCCAAATATGTCACATTAATGCACCATGCAGCCTTAGATTTCATCATGATTTTGCTGTCATTCCGAGAAAAATAAAAAGATATTTTTAAAACTACAATTAGCATAGAAGTGCAAAAGACAAAACAGTACTTTCATTTTTCATTTTCAGTACTTTTCCCCAGGATATCCGAAAAATATTGTTTTGGTCCAAAGACAAGTATATACTGTGTTGTTGAATATTAGGTGTGTAAGAAAACATTGATACACTTTGGTGTCATTTTGGACAGTTACAGCATCCTCTATAATTATTGGTACCCCTAGCTAAAATGTGTTAAGCCTTAAAATAAAATATTTTTATTGCAGAAGCATAATCTCAGTCTGAAAAAAATGAGAAAAAAGCAACCTTCAACTCAAGTGGAAAAAAAGAAAGAAAAAGTCCTGTCTAAGAAATTATTATTTTCCATAAAATGACCTGTTCCACAATTATTGGCACCATTAACAATTTCTTGGAAATATTTGAACCATTTGTCATTTCTACTGTAGTTTATAAAGTGGATCAAAGTATATAGGAATCTTTAATTAGTAATTAATCACTTCCTGTTTCCCTGGGGTATAAATATGGTGTTGCATAGAGGTCTATTTCTCTTACTTTTAAACATGGGAAAGACAAGAGAACACACTATTCAAGTAAGGCAGATGTATGTCGACAATGGCTACAAGAAAATAGCCACTCACCTGCAGATGCCCTTATCTACAGTCAGAGCAATCATCAAAACATTCAAAACATCTGGAACTGTGACAAACAAGCCTGGAAGAGGACGCAAGTGTATCTTGCCACCACCCACAGCGAGAAGGATGGTAAGAGAAGTAAAAAGTCCTCCAAAGCTCACTGTAAGAGAATTGAATCAAATGGTGGCATCTTGAGGTTATGAGGTCTCCCAAACAACCATCAGACACTATCTACATGCCAACAAGCTGTTTGGGAGGCATGCACAGAGAAAGTCTTTTATGAGTTATACTCATAAGCATAAAAAGGTGGAGTTTGCCAAGCGGTACTGGGGTTTTAACTGGGACTGTGTGCTTTGGTCAGATGAGACAAAGATAGAGCTTTTTGGCAACAAACACTCTAAGCGGGTCTGGTGTAACACCAAGGATGAGTATGCAGAAAAACACCTCATGCCCACTGTTAAGTACGGGGGAGGATCGGTGATGCTGTGGGCCTGTTTCTCCTTCAAAGGACCTGGGAACCTTGTAAGGATACATGGGATCATGAATTCTGTGAAATATCAGGACATTTTGAATCATAATCTGTTGGCCTCTGCCCAAAAGCTGAAGATGGGTCATCACTGGGTCTTTCAGCAAGATAATGACCTTAAACATGTGGCCAAATCTACTAAATGGTTCACAAGGCACAAAATCAACCTCTCATGGCCATCTCAGTCCCCAGACCTCAACCCAATAGAAAACCTGTGGGGTGAGCTGAAGAGGAGAGTGCATAGGAGAAGACCCAGGACTCTGGATGATTTAGAGAGGTTGTGCAAAGAGGAATGGTGGAAGATCCCTCTTTCTGTATTCTCCCATCTTGTGAAGAGTTATAGGAGAAGATTAACTGCTGTCTTGTTGGCAGAAGGAGGTTGTACAAAGTACTAAAACCAGGGGTGCCAATAATTGTAGCACACATGATTTCATTCAAAAGATTTATTTCTTAATGTGTGATTTTGTTCCCACCAAAAAAGGCTCTTGAATTAAAGCTTAGATTTTTGTCTTTTTTTCATTGTTGTCCTATATTTAAAAAAAGAATTTATTAGAAGCCAAAGAACACTTCTTAACCAGGGGTGCCAATAATTATGGAGGGCGCTGTATGTCATTGTTATAATCTGTCCTCAGCCATTAGACTCATACTCTGTAACAGAGGCAAGTATGGCAACATTTGTTTTAGCAAATCTGGCTGTTTTTCTAAAATTACACTTAAAATCTCATCTCTTTGCTTACAGTCTTTCAGTATATTGAATTGAATCATAAGTGTCAGTGACATCACAAAAACAGTAAATTTGAGGGCTGTATTTGCAGCTCATGTTTGGAAACTTTAATAGTGTTTACGTGACATAACACTTGTGTATGTTTTTAAAGTAAGGAAATTAGGTTTTCCATTTTATATGGGCCTTTAAAGTCTGAGAGTTGTTGCTTAGAGACAAAATCCAGCTGAAGTGTAAGGGTTGCTTTAAAGTGCTGCCGTTTCTCCTGTCTAAGCAGTACACACACACACACACACACTCCCATCTTGCCATCAGTCCACTACAAACTGTTTGAGCTCTGAATCATGATGCTTAGCCAATCAAGCAGAGAGGGAACATTTGGAGAGAGACAGAAGTGCATTGGAAATGGCTTCTCTTACTCTCCCACTCTCTTGTAGTGACCCTTCACCTCCCTTGGGCTCAGCATCCCAGGTGTATTTTATTGAAGGGAAGTTTGGTTTGATGACTTTTAAACAATGCCTGGCAAATCTCCACATTGGTTACAAAATGTCAAGTCTGGAATGCTTACAGCTTGATTGCTGAGCTTGGTTTGGTGCTCTTTTAACTTTTTTTTCTTGTTTTGGCTACAGGTACAACCCAAAGCCTTCGAAAAGAAGATGAGTTATGTCATGGAGCCAGATTGTTTGTTGAACTTTCATGTTAAGAGGTTTTATTGCGTTCTGCTTGTTTGTAAATAAATGTTTGGATCGACTTCCCAAATTTCCACTCCACTAATTCTGGATTGTGGTGATCTTCCAAAAAATGTTGGCCTTAAATATAGTTGTTTGTTTACTTCCAGTTCCGTTTTTATAGGACTTTTCTAGACACAGAGTGGTTTGACATTTGGGACAGATTTTAAAGAGCTCAACCACCACCAATGGTCAGTGACTGCTTCCAGTCCACACCAGTACTCTCATCACACATTAGCTGTGGTTATAAAAGTGAGGATAGGGCCGTTTTTGAAGATGGGATGATTATCAGTGGGAATTGGGGTAACACCCCTATTCTTTTAGAGCAAATGACCAGGAATCATTTTATGAACCTCAGGTTTATGTCTTCTCCAAAAGACAGGACAGTTTGTACAGTAGTGTCACTGCAGTGGTGCACTAGGATCCTCACAGGAATAGTGCCTCCTGTTGTCTGCAAACACTTCCAGCAGCCATACAACCTTTTCCTAGACAAGTATTAAGCAGACAGACCTGCTTAGCTTCAGTGGATTTACATGTTGTGTTGTGCAGAGACGTTGGGCTACATTGCTGCTAATTCCATGGCTCATGAACTGCAATAAGGCTTTATTTTCACCAGAGAACGTCCTAATTTCCTCCTACTGTGACTTTTCATTATTATATATATATCATGATCAACTACTGCTGTTGAAAATGTCACTTCTCTGCTGGGCAAAGCCATGTCCTACTTAGATGTTCATTGAAAACGAAAAAATACCTTTTGATTGTGAATTTGGCCTCTCTACATTTTTGAAATATCAAATTGCTCAAAAATCTTGTGTTAAAAATGATGAATTCATAAAATGCAAAGATTTAACATGTCCCTTAGATGCCAAGCTTGCAGCTGTGACCAGGTTGAGGCTTTCACGCATTACTTGTACCATGTGTTTCATAATGTTGATGAGATTCACTGATGGCAAACCATGTAATATTTGAAAAAGTTTTATTTGTCCATAATAAAAATACTGTGTACAAAACAAGTATTAAAACCTCATTTCCATGTCACAAGACCGAGCGGTCACGTTCACCTTGTGTGGACCTGATTAGTGAATTCAAACTTCAGTCAAGTTTAGAAGATCCGTCAAGCAAGAAGTCTGCATCATGCTCGTTTCCTGCAGTCACGACATGACTATCATTTTTTATTTGTTTGGCAAGACTATGACTATAAATTCTCACATGCTACATACCTTAACTGTAAGAACACACAGGTAGATTGATGCAGTTATAACTTAGAACAGAATTAAACACTCAATTTGCACTTTTTTCACAGCTTTGTTAAAATTTGGCAACAAAAAACAGAAGCATGAGGTGAAGAGGTTTTCAGAGTTAACAATTAGTGGAATCAAAAATGAGACACTGGAGTAGTTCTGTGGCACAGCTACTGTCCACCTGTAGGTCAAAGCAGGTACTCATGTCCAGAGTAAAGGCTGCACATTCAGTAGAATTTTGTTTGTACCACCACACTCACTTTGCATAGAAATCTTCTAGAAGCATTTAACATCTACTGCTATAGGCAACAAGGACATTGTAATATTCTTTGTGTAATTTTACTGTCTTTGAAATCAACATTATGAGAATAAAAATGGAAGCAAAGCTCATTTTTCATGTACAAACTGGAGTTTGGGCCAGTAGATGATGCCTTTAGCACATCAATAGTAGTAGCCAGCTGATGTGGTAGAGGAATGTCAGAAAGTCTAGACCAAGGCTTACAGGGCTCTAGTAACCAGGTCCTTTTAAAGGTAAAAGTACAAAGTTTATGTGCACTGATATGTGACTCTTATGGATGACCTAAACCCCTACCATGGAACAATGTTGACTGCTAGTGGACCCCCAGCACCCCAACCAAAGCACCCTTGCATCCTTACAATATTCTCACCTATTTTGACCCTTTCTGTTTTACATCTCTTAAATAATTGTGATTAACTTGTTTAATTTTCTTTTAGTTTATGCAGTTGTCATAATAAAAACCATAACGCAGCTAAATCTATTATAAACACCCTGCAAGCATAACACACCCAAACAACAAATAATCCAATACTTTTCTGTCTAATACTGTTTTTGTGAGACAAATCTTTTCTGTGTCCTTTTGTCAAGTGAATTAAAAAAATTGCAGATTTCACTTTTTGCTGTATTTTTAGAAAGTGTCCCAACTTTTCTTGAATTGGGTTTTGTAGTAGTGGGAAGATTGTGACTTTTAGTCATGCTTAGAGTCAACCTGAATATTTAAAAGATTTTCTACTGTAATCTTTAATCAGATTTTTCAATCTCAAAAAATGAGTGATTATTATGGGATGTTTTATTGTCTAAAACAAACACATAAACTAGCCAGTGACTCTCACTATAAGATCATGTCCTGCCAAAATGACTCATTTCACTGCTACATACCTCACAAAAATGTTTTTGCGATATGCGTAGTTTTCTTTTTTTATTGACTAAACCAATTAAACTAATTAAAACCCACACATTTGTTTGACGGATTGTAATGAACTCTAATAACTGGGATATAATTGTGGGCAGATTATCTTAAACAGCGATTATCTGAAATAATTATAATAGTGACACGCCCTGTAGCTAGGTTTACAATTACAGACTGTAGCCATTCTGTTGCTGCCCAATTCATCAGCCTCTGTCAATGCTAATGGAACAATCGCAGAACCACCGTTGTTAAATTTTAGATTTGACCTCTGCATTTAAACTCTCCTTGCAGTAAAACATACACTGGTGAACACATTAGGCTGTGAGAACATGTGCCCGAAGCGGTGAGCAGCCCTATCCACAGCACCTGGGGAGCAGTTGGGGATTAGGTGTTAATTACTTCTTTTTATTATGGGCTCATGGGCACTTCAGTCATGAGTGGGGATCTAACCGGTGAAATTCCGGTCACAAGACCAGATCCTTAATCACCAGATGATGGCTGCCCCCATTTTTAGCTTAGTTGTAGCATCAGTGGGTCTTGATCTGGTTGTGCTACATAATACAGTGGATATAAAAAGTCTACACACCCCTGTTCAAATGCCAGATTTTTGTAATGTAAAAAAATGACAGCAAGACAAATATTTTCACAACTTTTTCCACCTTTAATGTGACCTATAACCTGTACAATGCAATTGAAGAACAAACAGAAACCTTTAAAGCAGAAAAATATAAAATTTACAATTTATGCATATTATGGTTGCATAAATATGCACACCCT
>BRDA01012328.1:101207-114063 GCA_036984385.1 Crenuchus spilurus | reverse complement strand
TCTCTCTCTGTCTCTGTCTCTCTCTCTCGATCTCTCTCGATCGATTTTGTACACGTTTGAACGCCGTGTTGAAGTAATATCCTAGACAACCGGCCGCGGCAATCCCGCCACCCTTCAAAGTTCACCCGTGACAGGATTTTTAACAAAAGAATTTGGCGTGAAAACTGCGAACCTGTCAACTCCGGTTCCCGTGGCCAAACATAATCAAGTAAATGGTGCGCAAACATGTGTCACGTTGTAATTCACGTTGCGCATCGTTAATTTTGACCACGCATGCGCACCTGCGCACCACTTATGTGCATCCCTGTATATATATATATATATATATACATATACAGTACATATACATTATTCAGCATAATCTCTATGCTTTTCAATACAATTTGTCCATCCCCTGCAGGCCACCAACATCAATCGATGTTCATTTTTGGTTGAATGTTGGTCATGAGAACAGAAATGTAATGTCAGGATAATGTCTAATAACGTTCTGTGCCTTCTGAGTCTATCAACAAACTTAGTATTCCCTCATTAAAAATTATTTTGGCTGAGCTGTGAGCCACAAATGCACCACTGTCTACACCTCTTCATCAGTTATGGATCTCTGTCCTTTTGTAGATTCTTTCAGGGGACCAAACAGGTGATAAACAGTCTGATGAGGGGAGATCAAGACTATATGACGGATGCTTTAACATCTCAAGACAAAGCGCAAGTCTGAGGTGGATTATGGCATAAGCAGATCCATGCAAATGATTCACAACACTGTCACTCAATGTTGTTATTAGTTATAGATGTGAATGGCTGCCCGACTTTCCTTATGAATGCTTGTTTGACCTTCCTTGAACTTTTCGATCCATTCATACGCACTTCTTCACAACACACTTTTTCATATTCTGCACATAGTTGCCGATAAATATCAGGACCAGTCACACCCTCAGACAACCAAAAAACACAGTCACTGCATGCTGCCTTTCTTTTGTGCAAATTGTAAGTGAGGCGGCCATTTTTGTTGCACTGCAGTCACAAATGAACTGACATAACACATTCAAACCTGCACAGCACTTACCCTGCTGAGATTACCATTGCAGCTAGCTGAGTTTTACTATAACTAAAGTGTGGATAGTTTTTGACCCTTGTATGTACATGTGTATACATAGCACAACTGAATACTGCAATACAGACTGTCAGAGGTGATGGTTTTAGTTTATTATATTCTCCATTTGGGCAAATAATCATTTGAATTCATACTCAGCACAGGCCATTCTGCATTAATGCATGAACTGAATGTAGAGGGTAAATCAGTAACTGCAGCCTTCAGTCATGACATTCAGTTATCTGCAAACAAAACGTGATAATACACACTTTGTATTTGGATTATGAATAGATTTCTCTGGGGGAAGCTGTCACTGCTGGTTAAAAGATTAGGTTATTTCTAGCTTTATACTCAAGGCCTGATCAGCAAAGCTCAAATATTCAAGATGCGTCAAAATCAAATGTGTATTGAGGAAGAATAACACAGAAACGCTTCTATATTAAGACTGCTCTTCATCTTATATATATATCTATAATTCTAACCAAAGGGTTTTGCAGCAAGATGCATGAAACGCTAACCTACATTCTTGTTTTTCTTAATGATATACACAGTTATACATTAAAAATAGAATACTGTGAAAAAGTTCAGCTGTGTTCATAGTTGAATTAAAAAATGTAAACTGATACATTTTATATTCATTACATATAAAGTTGTATTTTTCTAGCCTTTTTTAATGTTGATCAGTTTGGCTTGTATCTCATAACTATGTATAGCAGAAATCCAAATTATTAGAATATTTCATTTTGAGTAAAATTTCAAACAGTATAAATACTGTCTATCTCTCAGAGCTACAACTGCCACATTCCTAATCAGGCCACTCCTAAAACAGAGACAACACCAGAAGTGTCTTACCTGGAATAAAGAGAAAAAGAACTGGACTGTTAAAAGTCAATTTTTGCATTTCATTTGGAAATCAAGTTTCTAGAGTCTGGAGGAAGAGTGAAGAAACACAGAATCCAAGGTGTCTGAAGTCCAGTGTGAAGTTTCTACAGTCTGTGATGGTTTATGGTGCCATGTCATCTGCTGGTGTTGGTCCACTGTGCTTTATCAAGTCCAATGTCAACACAGTCATCTACCAGGAGATTTTAGAGCACTGCATGCTTCCATCTGCTGACACTCTTTCTGGATATATTGATTTTTTTCTTCCATGTGGCAGATGTTCAATTTTAGTTGCATTTGTAGTTAAATGTAGCATTAGGAGTCTTGTCCAAGAACTGATATTGAAATAGAGTGGTGTGCTTGCCCAGGCTTGAAATTGAATGTATATTATGCTTATCCTTATAAAAAATAAAAAATGTGTTGACTGTAAGTTTTCTTTTAAATAAAGAAAATCAATGCATACACAAAAAACCCCAAAAAACGTACAAATAGATGTACAACATTTCAGAATGAATGATTTCCCCTGTTAATGGATCTTTTGAAGGTTTTTGCATGTTAAAGTAGGTTAGTGCTGCTTGTGCATTTCAGAAGGGCAACATGATCTAGGGCGATCTATCCTACTGTGTGCATATATAGAAGGTTGCTCGTTTTTCTATGAGAGCAGGAAAGGGCTAACCATGCCTGTCATCTGTCCCTGTCTGAAAATTCTCAGGGAACAAGTTCATTACTGAGACAGCCGGCTTGTTTCACTGCATCCATCACCCTTTGTTCCATCTCAAAGATTTCCAAAGAACCTTCCAGAAGAAGGTGGCCTCGCAACCGCCTGCCCAACGTTAGATAAAGGTTCCCTCGTTGCCATGGAGCCCACCTGTCCGTGACCTTGCGGCTGAGCTGGAGTTCATTAGTCACAAAGCACAGCCATAGACCATTCACTCAGCCTGGCCAGGCAGCAGCAGCAGTGCTGGGCAGGAAACTATGACCTGTACCTTGTATCTACATTCATTGTCCATTTTAGTTCCACTAACCACATACAGTAGATTCACTTTGTAGTTTTACATTTACAGACTGTAGTCCATCAGTTTCTCTGTATACCTTTATCACCCTGTTCTTCAATAGTCAAAACCCTCAGTGCAGGTATTGTGGATCATTCTCAGCACCACAATGACGTTGGTGGTGGTGTGTTAGTGTGTTTTGCGGTGGTATGAGAAGATCAGACACAGTTATTGATGCCGTTATGCAGAAAGTATTCCAAGGCAGAAGGGGAATGCAGTATGATGAGAACAGCTTCATCAGCGATCTCGTGTTTGCTGACAACAGTGCCATCTTTTCAGGTACTGACGCTGAGGCCACGGACATTCTTTACAACATCGCTCTCACTTTATAGTCAAATAGCCTGAAGATCAACGTGGACAAGATGAAAGTGCTAGTGACTGATGGGTCGTGGGTCACAGTCCACCTCGAGGGTTTCCTGAAGAAGCAGGTGCTGGAATTCAAATACCTGGGATTGCTGGTCCAGGAGAAGAAAGTGGCATCCTCAACAGCCAAATTGGACAAGTGGCTGCAGCATTCGGCTCGCTCAAGTGGTGCCTGTGGAAGAAGAATAGCATCTCCACAAAGACCAAGGTTTGCCTCTTTCAAACACTTGTACTGCCAATTCTCAATGGATCTGAAACCTGGACCCTGCTCAAATTAGACTTCAACAAACTTGAGATGGTCCAGATGAGCTGTCTGCGGAAGATTCTTCAGATCTCGCTTCAACGGAATCTTCCGGGCAAGATGTCAACACCAACCAGCGATTGATGAAAAAATCCCACAGAGACCGTTGAGATGGTTTGGCCATGTGTGTAGAATGGGTACAAACTGCCACAAAGACTCCTCTGGAGGCAAAGACCCACTCATTGAAGAACACAACAAAAGGCACTCAAGAAGAAGACCTGCTGAACCAACAGCTTGACCTGGGCCAGGACATTTGCCGTGATAGAACAGCATTAAAAATCTTCACAAATCAAGTCAGAAATCATGCAGCACCCACAGTGGCATATTGGCTGTGTGGCCAAACTCGACCAGGTACCAGCTAGGGACTAAGAAGAAGACCTTGTTTGGTCTAGACCTTCAGAGCTTCAGAACTTTGGTCTGCACATGTGAAAGGTGCCTCAGACTTTGTTCCATCCAAAAGAGATGGAATCAGTCCACGTCAATGGAACCAGGGTTTGCAAATGTATACAATCTAACAAAAAGTAAAACCCTGGTCTGGACTTTTAGGTGTCAAAACAACCAACAGTAGCTCATTTGTTGCTGCACAGCTTTGTTAGTCATCCACTAGCCTTTCATTGGTACTCACAGGATGCTGATGACTGGTTGGTGCAATATTTTCACTCCAGCAGTGACACTGAGGTGTATATAAAAATCAGCAGCTCTGCTGTGTCTGATTCAGTCTTACCAGTGCAACACACACTAACACGACCACCATGTCAGTGTCACTGCAGTGCTGAAAATAACCCACCACAAATAATCACCATTGAAGAACAGGTGAACAAAGTATCCAGATAAACAGATGGATTACAGTCTGTAACTGTAGAACTATAAAGTGCACCTATATGGTCAGTGGATACAGGATATGCAATGTTAATGAAGTGGACAGTGAGTCCTGTGCACCACTGAAGGCAGCTGTGGAGAAACACTATAATTTGCAAATTCTACTGACAAATCATGCTCACCATTTCATCTTTTATCACTGCACAGCACAAAACGTTGCATATCTACAGCCATCTCTGCCTGACATTATAATTCAACACACACTTGACGTTTCTGTTTTCTCCACCAGAAAATAGAATTTCTGTCAATTTGATTTGCTACCCTTTGTTTTCTCATTATCTCTACTGCATGTTCTGCTGCATTTCCCTCATTCAAACACAGCAGCTACAAATTCATAAAGATATGAGGGAAAAAAATATTCATTCTACTTTTGTAACCAAAGCCATTGCTCATATCTTTAGAAGAAAAAAAAATAAAATAAAAATTGCACCAGTTCAATTTTATCCAGCCGCCTTTCGAAATATTCAAACGAATAAATAGGGTCCTGGCCCCAATTCACAGGGAAATGAATTCTGAACAAGATGACAAATGTGCTGGGAATAATTCTCGACATGATGATGGAAGCACTTCCCTTTAAATGGGGTGGGAGGCGGGGGGCTTTGCAATGCTAACCTCCTTCTTCTTGGCTCACAAAAGGTAGATTTCTCTGCTTCTTGGGACTAGAATAGCTCTTACCTGTCCGATTGTTCTGAGCCTAGAATTGTAGTCTTGGGAATCATGGAGGCCTCTTTGTGAAGTGTAAAACCAACACCCGTTGTCTTTTCACAGGAAAAGAAACTTTGTTTGAAGTAAAACAGACTTCAGGTAAAACAGGTAGTGGCTGGTTCAGTGCTTCAGCGTTTTCTTTGTGTTTTGTTTTATGTCTCTATTTTTGGCATTTCAGGAATTGAGCCTTAGAGTTTGATACAGAGAGATTTAGGAAGAGTGGAGAGACACAGAATCTGAAGGTACCTGAAGTCCAGTGTGAAGTTTCTGAAGTCTGTGATGGTTTTATTTGCCATGACATTTGCTGTTTTGTATTCCACTGTGTTTTATCAAATCCAACTCAACACATTACATTACATAGTTGTCAACACATAATTACAACACAGTCATCTAGATAGATAGATAGATAGATACTTTATTGATCCCCGAGGGGAAATTCAAGAAATCTACCAGGAGATTTTAGAGCACTTCATGCTTTTCCAGCAAGACGTAACACCTGCCCACAGTGCCAAAACTACTACCAAATGGTTTGATGACTGTATGTGACTGATCAACTTTTAATAGCTTGAAGTATGTTTGTTTACATGTAATGAAGACAAAATATGATAGATTTTGCATTAAATTGTGAACAGCAATGTTGAAAAATGTTTTGTCCTTTTTCTTTGTGTCCATTTTATTTATCTAGTTGTGGCACTTCAGGCAATTGAACATTGAGGCATGGAGTGTTAGGAAGAGGCTGGCAAGTTGAGCCAATCTGAAGGAATTCTTGTCCAGAAGTAAAAATTCACCATTGATCTACTCCTGGCCTGCAGGCCCCCCAACCCCAGACTTCTGTTAACGCAAAAATGCATGCCTTAATTAATCTGGAGCGCAGAGAGATAGGCTGATCATTTACCCAGAGCCCCACAAGAAGTCGATGGGCCTCACGAGGCATATATTCATATCTCATTAGATCTAAGGCTGATCTCTTAAGCGGACGAGGATTACCACACAATACTGGGGGTGTCAGGGGCCAAACTGTCTAAGAAATGAATGAAAATCACATCAGGGCACTTCCTCCTCAACCACATCTCAGTCTGCGCTGCCGAGATCATATCGCACACTTGACTGCGAGTGGAAAATCAATACGCTATGGCCAAGTTAAAAAAGAATCCTCATTAAAAAAGGAGAAGGCAGCATTTTCCAGGCTCTTGCCAACTTGGTCCAAGGTGGGGGAGTCAAGCTGGAGGGATTCTTAGCATTGTTAGGCAAATCGATCCGTTGGGCAGGGAGGGGGGAAGCATGGAAAGGAAGAGGAGCTGTAATAAGATTTATGCTGAAGTGTATTCTCAAAGTGCTACTGTCCAAAAAAACAGAAATGAGAGCGCATACGGCCCAAGTGGCCAAATGCTCACCTCAGCAGGTATGAAATTAGCTGTGTTAACACCAGTATGTTCCGGTGCGCTCAGAGCCGTTTTGTCAGCTTTGCTGCCATGGATCCTGAGCTCTCGCTCCCTAGTGTATTCACAACTGTGTAAAGAGTGCTTTTAGCTAGAACGCAAAGGAGATCCCATTAATCTAGGTGTCAGATGCATTCGTTCGCTTCAGCTTTTCCATGTGTGGGCAGCGGACTTGGCCCTTGAGTGTTTACTTTTTTAGTTCGCCTTGCTCTTGTAGAATCAGTGGTCAAATCCAAGACTTTGTGTCGAAGGTGAAGCTAAATGCAGCGTAGCCTTTTGTTCAGAGCTTGTCAGATGAACCATAATCTGCTACTGGACCTACAGTTTTCAAAGGTCTTCAAGCTAATGCTGGTAGGTCCGTTTTTACGCTTCTCTTCAGAAGGTTTCACTGCAAGAACAGTTCCAAGATCCTGATTTGAGTAGATGCATAGTGATAGGGAGTAGTTTAGACATCTGTACACTGAAAAGGATTTTGACATTTTCGGATCTTTGGGACATTCACAATTGCTTCAAGTGTGGAGGAGAAAGAATGGCATTTGGGAATCAGCGAGTGCTCCACAATGCCTTGGATGACCACAAAAAGGCAGTGACATTTTGCAAGCACATCAGTAGTCTTCTCAGGTCTCTTTTTTTCACCCAAAGTGTATTACTCATCAATGAGAGTAAAAATGTCATTAAAGTAACAGTTATTTGAAGAAGCAGAGGTCTAAGGATGTAAGGGGCAGATAATATCATAGATGATTGATGGAAAAGACTTGACTGATGGGGAAAAAAGACAGGAAACACAGCGAATGATCTTGTGTTTGGTAAGATATTGTTTTTAGCATCTGGAGAGAAACTATTGACCAGATTACGATACCAATTTCTTAAGAGAACATCAACATGGTGGAGTAAAGATAAAATTTACTTTGAATTTTATTGATTTGTTTAAGTGCCCGTTGTTTCTATATTGTATAACTAGTATTGCAGCTCTAAAAATGAGAATATTGTGAATGAAGTTCATTTACAGGTCACAATTTAATTCAAAAATTCAAATATATGTCATATAGTATGTTTTATATTCATTATATGTAAAATCTTTTTAGTTTTAATGTTGATACCATTTGAATGTTCTAATAATATTCTTTTTGACATTTTTATTATAAGAACTTTTATATGTTGTCCAGTGTGAAGTTTCTGCAGTCTGTGATGGTTTGAGGTGTCATGTCATCTGCTGGTGTTGGT
This sequence comes from Crenuchus spilurus, assembly GCA_036984385.1. Taxonomy (NCBI): domain Eukaryota; kingdom Metazoa; phylum Chordata; class Actinopteri; order Characiformes; family Crenuchidae; genus Crenuchus; species Crenuchus spilurus. The sequence goes on along the minus strand of BRDA01012328.1, from coordinate 106,131 downwards.
CCACTTTGTTTTATCAAGTCCAAAATCAAAACAACTGTCTATCAGGAGATTTTAGAGCACTTCATGCTTCCATCTGCTGACAAGCCATATGGAGATGCCCAGCAGTTGCCCACAGTGCCAAAACTACTACTGACCATGACATTACTGTACTTCATTGGCCAACTCATGGGCTACAAGCGACACTAACCAGCATTAATACAAAACTGGCTTGAAATATGTCACTTTACATGTAATGAATAACAATATATGAATGAAATTATCTATAACTTTTTCACAATTTTTGATGTATGACTATGTCACAAAGTTCCCTTTAATGTTATGTAGTCACACACACTTCTACTTCCTATTAGCATTTTGCCAGACTACTATTTAATAGTAGCGTTGTATTATCTACACTGTGGGACATATTGATTAGCGTTTATATAGTTCTAATATTTACTATAGTTGTGCTCTAAACCTCATATACAGTATATTGGGGTTTTGGGTCCACCGCACCAAACCACTCCCCAAAATTAAATTCTTCATTTAAATTATAAATGCAATGAAAAGCAACGATGACTGATGGACAGACATGCAACAGACTTGATCACAATGCTTGTACATGTGGAGGCCATGTTGGAGATTCTAGTGCAGGCCTCCAGATCTTCCCTGCTCCCTCACAGCTCAGAAAGCCTACTTTCTGTCTCCTGCATCACAGACCCGGCTGTGATAAAGATGGAATGTGTCCTACAAGCCTGTTACGCTACACTATGCTTCTCGTTACGCTGGGCTGACACTCTGACACTGATAGCCATCAAGCTGTCACTATCGGGGAAAAGAAAGAGGCAGTACGAGCATCCTATTTTCCACATAAATAATCTCTTCTCTAAAGCGGCATCAAGCTAACTGGGGTTGTAATTAATTTCTCTGGGTATGTTATTTTTTTCTCCTCCCTACAAGCAAATTGAGATGGATGATATTTCATCTTTGAATCTCCGCCTAGTCACTATGATGGGTGTCAGATGGAGGGAGTAGTTCTGCATGCCCTGCACTCTATGAAGAAGCTGAAAATGAGGGATTAGACAGTTGCTTTCCATGTCATGAAGAAGTATTAAACACATGATATGAGGACAGGAAAAAGCGGTGAAAGTTGTCTGAAAAACTTTACATGTTGAAGAACACAATTATACTGTATATCATCATACTATATACATTGTTAGACACTCATTAAAGTGTCACACATCCAGAAGATCAATTATATACTGTATAATATATGTAGGCTTGGAATACGTCACTCCAGTAAATAAGTAACTCCAGCAAAGTCATTCTCATTATCAACCTAATAGTGTGTCTCACAACCTAAATATATATGAAGAAGAGCTTCTTTACACAAGCCATTCGTATCCTGAATGGGGACAGTGACTACAACATTCATACCCACACACACTGGACTCTCACTCACCATATCACATTACAATACAGAGATAGTTTCACTATCTCATGGACAAATGCACCATGATCAATTGAACAATTCAATTTCTTATTCATACACATATATACTTTATACTTTTATTTTTATATTTCTATTTTTTTATTTTTTTATTTTATATTTTACCTTATGTAACATTTATATTTTGCACTTTATTTATTTTTAGATTCTACTCTTTAAACTTTCACTTTTTAATCTTAATTTTTAATAGCTTTGTGTGGGTAGACTGTCACCTAAGCATTTCATTGCAAGTTGTACCATGTATTACTATGTGTGTGACAAATAAAATTGGATTTAATTATATATATATGACAGTTTATCTTTCTGAATATGTGATACATAGATGAGTTTTTAATTCAATGAGAAATATACACACTACTGGTCAAAGTTTTAGAACAGTTTCAGAATGTTTCTGGTATGTGCCTAGTTGGTCAGGGGTTCATACTACAGCAAGATAATGACCCAAAACATAAGTCCAAGCTCTGCCAGAACTACCTCAGGAAAAAACAAGATGATCAGCTTAAAAACATGGAGTGGAGCACAGTCTCCAGACTTAAACCCCATCCAGCTGATTTTGGATGAAGTGAAAAGCAAAGCAAACCTACAAATGCCAACATTTATGTGACGTTCTGCAGCAGATTTGTGAAGAACTGTCTGAAGAATATTTGATGTTTATTGTAGAAAGAGTGTCACGAGTGTCTTCAGCTGTTATATCTGACAAAGGTGCTACTTTGATGAGTCCAAAGTTTAGATACATTTTGGTCTATAAATTGATTCAATGAGTTCTTATTTAACTCCTGTGCTTTAATTTCAGAGTGCAATGAGACATTAAACTCAGTCATTTTCAATTAAAAACTGGAAAAATTGGGGTGTTTTGACTAATGGAATATATATATAACACATTCAAATTTTTGGAGATAATTTTTAGCAGGTTGTCAGTTAGAATTAATTATCTCAGTTTAAATTTGAACAATTCTAATAGCATCCTACTCTTAAATAAATAAAGAATACTTTTTAAATATACACAATTGTCATTTTTATTTATTTTATTTGAAAATAATAACACACTCTTTTTGAAGATGTATGACATTAATATTAGGGTTGAATCAGCTTCATCAGTTTATGTAATAGAACTCAGTTATGGGTGGAGAAAGACCTACACATTCTTCTAGCATGTAGCAGCAGGTCCTCTATTAGCACAAAAGGCCATATTCTGAATGAAGAATCACAATGCTATAAACAGGAATTTTACCTCTGCCTGTACCCCCAACACACACATACACACACTAGTAAATATACACATGTGGGCAATTGGCACATATGTGCCCAGTGTGGTGAGCAGCTACAGCCCCCATGGCACCTAATGAGCAATTTAGGGTTAGGTGCCTTGCTCAAGGGCACATCAGTCATGTTAAGATATTCAGGGGATTGAAAACATAAAGCATGCTCCTCTAACCTTTAGGACACATCTGCCATTAACATGCCTTCCCCCATGTTCTCTGTGTTGTGCTTGGCAATTGACAGTGTAACACATACAGTAGATGTGTACTGCTTTAATACAGAGGTTTTTATTAAATACAAGGCTCTTGCCTGCCTGTGAGAGCACTTTTTTCATTATAAATTACAGGCACATCAACTGAACTATCAAGTGATGTGCTTCAGTGTTCACATAGATGCCACAATTTTACTCCTTTCTGTCTTTCTCTTTGAACTCTTCTTATCTGTGTGGAGTTAAAGCCATTGTGAATTCTTCAGTCCTGTGTGCCTTGGTTTCCCTTCTCAAATGGGGCGGTAACCCACAAACAAAGCCATTCCAGCAAGCCAAACAAAATTAATACCACCGATTGACTGGATTACTGAATATATTCATCAAAGGTACTCCCAAGCCTGCTAGAGTGGAGAGCAGGCATGCCAAGATAGCAGCAAGTGCATCAATCGATTCCAGAGGAGTGTGTAGAATCAGAACATGAGACAGAGAGAGAGAGAGAGAGAGAGAGAGAGAGAGAGAGAGAGAGAGAGAGAGAGAGAGAGAAAGAGAAAGAGAGAAAGGTAAACATAGGGAGACAGAGAAAGAGAGAAAAAAAAGGCGACAATGAGATAACAACATACAGACTTTTGTGAGAGAGAAAAGGAGGGAGAAAGAAAAAGACAGAGAGAGAGGCAGGGAGAAATAATGAGATAGAGAGACAGGGAGGAGGATGAGTGAGATAGAGACAAAGAGTGAGAGAGATGAAGAGATAGGTAAACACAGGGAGAAGGAAAGTGACACAGAGACAGAGAGAGAGAGAGAGAGAGAGAGAGAGAGAGAGAGAGAGAGAGAGAGAGAGAGAGAGAGAGAGAGAAAGAGAAAGAGAGAAAGGTAAACATAGGGAGACAGAGAAAGAAAGAAAAAAAAGGCGACAATGAGATAAAAACATACAGACTTTTGTGAGAGAGAAAAGGAGGGAGAAAGAAAAAGAGACAGAGAGAGAGGCAGGCAGAAATAATGAGATAGAGAGACAGGGAGGAGGATGAGAGAGATAGAGACAAAGAGTGTGAGAGATGAAGAGATAGGTAAACACAGGGAGAAGAAAAGAGACACAGAGACAGAGACAGAGACAGAGAGAGAGAGAGAGAGAGAATATGAGACTGAGAAAATGTAGAAACAGATTTTTTGTGAGAGAAAAAGAGAGACAGACAGAAAGAATGAGAAAGAGAAGACAGTGAGGAGGAGGAGGAGGAGAGAGATAGAGAGAAAGGTAGACAGGGGGAAGAATAGAGAGACAGTGAGTGTGCAAGGAGATGGAGAGAAAAACATACAGACAGACTTTTGAGAGAGAGAGACAGAGACAGAGAGAAAGAATGAGAAATAGAGAGAGAGACTGAGGAGGAGGAGGAGGAGAGAGATGGAGAAAAAGAGTGAGAGAAATATAGAGAAAGGTAGACATAAATGAAGGAGAGAGACAGAGAGAGACAGAGAGAGAGTGACAATGAGACATAGAGAAAAATGTAGAGACAGACTTTTGTGTGTGTGTGTGTGTGTGTGTGTGTGAGAGAGAGAGAGAGAGAGAGAGAGAGAGAGAGAGAGAGAGATTGACAATGAGACAGAGAGAAAAAAGTAGAAACAGACTTTTGTGTGTGTGTGTGAGAGAGAGCGAGAGAGAATGAGACAGAGAGAATAAAGTAGAGACAGACTTTTTGTGTGTTTGTGAGAGAGAGAGAGAGAAAGAGAGAGAAAGAGAGAGAGAGAGAGAGAGAGAGACAGAGAGAGAGTGACAATGAGACAGAGAGAAAAACGTAGAAACAGACATTTGTGTGTGTGTGTGTGTGTGTGTGTGAGAGAGAGAGAGAGAGAATGAGACAGAGAGAATAAAGTAGAGACAGACTTTTTGTGTGTTTGTGAGAGAGAGAGAGAGAAAGAGAGAGAAAGAGAGAGAGAGAGAGAGAGAGAGACAGAGAGAGAGTGACAATGAGACA
>BRDA01012328.1:68921-91210 GCA_036984385.1 Crenuchus spilurus | reverse complement strand
TTCATTGTCTAACCCCTGTATATAACACCTTTCAAGATACCCAAGGATGCTTTACAATCAACACAATCCATTTACACACAATCAACCACACACACCGGTGAGAAGCGGCAGTCAATCGCGCACAGCGTACTCTCAACCGGAAGCGACCGTCCACATGGAGGACTGCATTGAGCACTAGGGGGATCACCCAGGACAGAGTGCCAACCATATCTGGGCATATATATATGCACACATTCATACACAGACTTACACATTGATACACACCAGGGTAATTTTTTAGAGTATCCAATTCACCTGATCTCCATGTTTTTGGACTGTGGGAGGAATCCGGAGCCCCCGGAGGAAACCCACGCGGACACGGGGAGAACATGGAAACTCTGCTCAGATGGGGACCCGAACCCAAGACCTCAGTGCTGAGAGGCGAATGTGCTAACCACTAACTGATGATCTGAGGATTACATTAATTCCAGGGCCAGATTTGGGGTCTGAGTGAGCAAAAAGTGAGTCCAAAAACATGGAGATCAGGTGAATTGGACACTCTAAAATTACCCTGGTGTGTATGTGTGTGTGTATGAATGTGTATTTCTGTGTATGTATGTATGTGTTTATGTATATATGTATGTGTGCCCAGATATGGTTGGCACTCTGTCCTGGGTGATCCCCCTAGTGCTCGATGCAGTCCTCCAGGTGGACGGTCGCTTCTGGTTGAGAGTATGCTGTGCGCAATTTGCTGCCGCTTCTCACCGGTGTGTGTGGTGTAGTGTGTGTAAATGGAGTGTGTTGATTGTAAAGCGTCCTTGGGTTTGAGAAAGGCGCTATATAAGTATAACGTTCATTCATTCATTCATTCAAAAATTGGCCATGCTCCCCCCAGCACTACTAAAAGTAAAGTCCGCTGGCTCAGGCATCTGCCAGGCGATCCATTAGAACTGGGGATCCTGCACTTTCCTCTGAGCGCATTGGCAGCCTAGCGGCGATGTATCAACATCAGTTTGAAAAGAGGCAGTGGCTTGAATTCACATGCATTGGATGAGGCCTGTGCGAGTCTGCACCGTCCTAGACTCAGGGACATTATAAGTGATAGGAAGAATGGGCGGGTCAAATGGCTACCAACACATTGGTGAGAAAAAAAAGAATGGATGACTTCTTTGAGTGGTACAGAGCAATCAATGTGTCACAGTGGACCAGGCAACTTCTATAATGAACACACAAGTGTGAAGAAGTGTCAGGGATCACTATTGAGTGAACACTGTTATGTCTGGCCATGTGACGGAGGTTATAATATTCAGATATTCAGATTCTGATAAAAGTTGAAAATGTATCTTTAAATTTCATCACGACTGACTACATATTTGACTATATGTACATAGAGTAACAAATGCCTTAGCAGTTGTCATAACTCATTATCGAATACTGAACACCACTTTCAAATTGGTTTTAGTTTAAATAATTGAAAAATTATATCTTAGGGTAGCATTAATTAATAGATAATTTAATAGCTGACACACATTATTAGAGGTGTAAAGCATTTACATTATTTAATCATAGTTAAGTGCATTACTCATATTTAACCACAGTTGTCTTATTGCCTTATATTTAATGTGATATTAATGTTATTAACATATTAACATTGACACCACTAGAAATTGGATTTATTACATTATGAATCTTATTTGATCATTATGCCTTATTGTATTGTCTTCCTAGCCTGCGACCAACTCTCTCTGGGAGTAGCGGCCATTTTCGGCCCCTCTCACAGTTCTTCGGCCAATGCGGTCCAATCCATCTGCAACGCCCTGGGGGTGCCACACATCCAGACCAAGTGGAAGCACCAAGTCTCAGACAACCGTGACTCATTCTACGTCAGTCTCTACCCAGACTTCTCCTCGCTCAGTAGGGCCATTCTGGACCTGGTGCACTTCTTCAAGTGGAGGATGGTCACTGTGGTGTATGATGACAGCACAGGTGAGCACTCAGAACTTTGTTTTGTCTCTAAAGCAGCCGTATCAGCTCCCAGCTGTTCCCAGCCTAAGTCTTTCCCAATCCTGAGCAGCCTGACCTGAGGTATGGGACTTTACACGAATCCCTGGTCCCCGTCTGGTCTACAGTGCAGCCAAAGCCCCAGGCTGACAGGCCCTGTTAGAACAGCAGGCAGCAAGCGCCTCAGCGGTCAGGGTACATATGCCATATGCCAGGGTTCAACTTAGTAGCCAGGAAATGGGAGATCCTGCCAGATTTCCCAGAGTGTTCGTTCAAGTTCTCTCGCAGCTTTGCAGTGCAAGTAGCCTACAGCCGTACAATGCTGCTTCTTTCACGTGTGCACTTACACAGGCCCACTTGTTTAGCGTTGTGACATTCTACAGCACTCCAGCCAACACCTCGAGCCATGTCTATGCTCAGAAATGTAAGGTCGAATCGCCTGTGGCTTATGTGCTTTGCTGCAGGCGCAGAGGTCCTCCTACCGGAGACTGAACTTCAAGATAGAATTGATCCCAGTGTTTCTCAATGTGAGGATTAATTAATGGGTAAACGGAAAAGCCTGACTTTCATTGGGGTTAATAGTGCCTTGATTTTCTGTCACAAGGGGCTAGAAACACAAACCGGGGGCCATTTGTGCAGGTGTGCTATACAACAGGTCTTGTCTGGCTAACAATAAGGATGTGCCTGGATTGTTGAGGCCACCACTAATTTGACTTTATAAATGAGCCAAGTTTCTGCTAAATAAATAGATAATTGGTGTGTAATGATTAAACATGAACAAACACCCAAACAAGCAAATCGATGTCCGTAATGGCATTTCTCTAACGGCTCAACTTTGCGATGGCAGCATCAGAGGCAGGGAAGGTCTCAGCCTGCCAAACCAATGCTCTGTCATCCCGGTGGGCTTGCTGAGTTTAAAGTCAGGCCTGCGAAGACGGGAGTGGGCGTACAGACTGTGTAGAAACAGGGGGAGGTGGCACTTTTTTCCCTCCCCTATGCTCATCTTTCGCTTTCTCTTTCCCTGATGGCAAGAGAGAGTGACAGTTTAACTTCCCAAACCGAGCATATGAGCCCATTTCCATGACAACATCCTCGGTGGTGAAGAGTGCGGCACAGTTTAGGGAATAGCCAGAATGAAGATGGAGGTTGGAAGTCTCAAAACACAACAATGCCATTCGACATGGCTTAAAATCTGTTCTACAAAATGGTTCTTTTTTGTTTGTATTAAGCTGAAGGCTCCTTTGAGAGGAAGGCTGCGGTGCATATAACTACAGGCCAGAACAATAAAATAGAATTGGCTGTACAAACAGTATTGTGGTGTAGTTCTCTTCTCAGTAGAAAGGTAATTTACTGTGTGCCCAAAGCGTGTAATTCCTTTATGGCTATGTGTTTGACCCATATGGCTGACTTTTTTCTTAATTGTGTTAGTGTAAAGGTCAATATACACTGCAGACCAGAGGCTATGTTCACTGAAGACAGAACATGAGTGCAACAGTAGTCATAATGGCTGTGTTGCTATAAAATATATTTATATATCTACACTCATTGTCCATTTTATCACCTCCACTGACCATATTTGTGCACTTTGTAGTTCTACAATTACAGACTGTAGTCCATCTGTTTCTCAATAGTGAGGACCACTGCAGAGCGAGTATTATTTTGTGAGCGAATGCTTGCTGCTACAAGCAGATCAGACAGCAGAACTGCTGGAGATTTTAAACACTGTGTCCAGTCACTGTTCACTCTATTAGACACACCTAATTTGTTGGTCCACCTTGTAGATGTAAAGTCAGAGACAGTAGCTCATCTGGTTGTGTTGGTCATCTTCTAGTCCTTCAATGGTGCCCACAGTACACTGTTGTGGATAGTGTAGATTTCACTATTTTCCCTCCATTAGTGACACTGTGTGGGGGTCCTGATCATTGAAGAACAGGATGGACAGAATATACAGATGGACTACAGTATCTAATTGTCTACAAAGTGCACCTATTCATGCCTTGCAGTCATGTGGTGGTGTTGTGGTCGCCGGCATGTTGAGTACCTCTCGCAACAAAAACAATGGAGCAAACTTTGCACATGAACGCGGCAGAGCAGAAACGTTATGAAAAAAATCTTAAATTGGATATGACACACATTTATTATCACCGCTTATTTATATTTTGACCGCTAGCCTCGTTGGATTCAGTGCCAAACCTGTCGTTTCATGATATTTACATATAATAAATCTATAACCTGTTGCCTTATTCAGGACAAAGTTTGAAAGCCTACAAAAGCACAGATCCATACAAATACTTAACAGCAGGCTATGTAATGGAGGCAAAACTATGGCATCTGAAACAAAAGAAAATTCCTTGTCAAAGCTAAGGAATGTAACTAAACATCACATTGTAACGTATCATAGCGTTTACTTTGAGCTTTAGATGTGTAAAGGAAAGTTGGTTGTAAATTGACAACCCTAAAAGTAATTTAGCACAAATGTAATAATACCACAGTCTGACTAAACATCATTTTAAACAGTCTGACTAGTAGGGGTGCAGGAAAAAATTGCTTTGTGCTCCAATAGCGTTTCTCACATTGAACGATTCAGAATCAATTCTCGTTTTCAAAAAATAATTTTTTTTTTGCGGGTGCAGATGTGCCTTGTCAGCCACCGTAGTGCTAGGCAAAACAAGGAAGCAGCGTGGGCTATGTACAGGCATGCAAGCCAAGCCAAGCCGCGGTCTTTGAAAGCAACCATTTCGAAACACTTTGGATTTTACCGTCAACCCGGCCCGGGTAAGAAAGGGCTTGACGTGACTCATGCGATTTGCAGAGATTGCAACGGTAAAGGATTTCATTTGGATTTGAAAGAATCGAAAAAAAAACAATTTGTGACCCCAAGAATCGAATCTGGATCGATTTGTTCGATTCCCAAAGATTTGCAGCCCTACTGACTAGCAAAGGCAAGAAAATTCACACAATCAAACAAGCTAGCTACCAAATAGCTAACCTAATTAGCTTAGGTAATGCTAACTTAGTGGTTAACCAATAGTTACACCCAGGAGATAAATGTGCACTACAAAGTTGACTGCTGTCAGCTGGTTTGCCCATTTGATCTTGACAAGTGATTATTCCCTCCAGTCTGTGTCTTTGGGAAGTCTATAGAATGATAATCCTTCATCCCCTTTCTTGTTGTCACATGGCACAGCATATTGAAGGCATGACAGTCTCTGAAAGAATCAGACAGTTGGTACCCACTATGGCGGCAGTTTCATTTGTGACGTCAACATCAACCCATGAAAATGGACAGTGGAGCTGATAACATGGACAATGAGTGTAAATACAAGGCATGTGTACCTTGGCTAGTGAGTGTATTAGTTCCTATTTTGCCAAAAATGTTACTCAAAATATTCAGTTCACTGAGATTTAGACAAGCAAACCTACATTTACAGTCTTTGTGTAAGATATTTGTTATATAGCAAAATTGGAACCTCAGCTATTTATAACTTTTTGGTGTTTGTCCATGAATGTCACTGCTGTGTGTGTGTGTGTGTGTGTGCGTGTGTGTGCGTGCCTATGAGTGTGTGGTGTGTGTTAGCTAAATACACTTCAGAACTGGGACGAGAGCTTGAATTGAGACGAGCGCTGCTGGAGCGCACCCAGGGTCTCCCAGGACCCCTTCAGTAATCTGTTTCAATTTGATCTGTGCGAGTGCACCAAACCAGCGGCGCCATTCACAGTAATGAAGGAGCTAGCCCATCATACGCTCGGCTAACGCTCACAAGATTGTTTAGAGAGTCACACTGCCATTTTTCCCTAAGTGGTATGATAATATAAGACTTCTGCATTCATGCTTTAATAAGTGCTTTAATAATTTCATCTTTTTTACAAACATTCTTAATGTCATTTTAATAAAGACTCTCACAACTTGTGCCGCTCCTGTAAAGGCCATAACATGGTGTTTTAAATCAGCGTGTGATTATACCAGTAGTAAAATGATGCCTATTTCAATTACCCCTAAAAGGACTTAATAAAACAAAATGTCCTTGAAAGACGTTTTTACTTCAGTGAAACGATGGCCTTATAATGTGTTTGAGTTTTTTTAATTTCATGTTAAAAAGACAGTACCTTATGGTGATTGCTGCAGTGTAATTGCAGTCAGTGTGGAACTTTGACAAGGTGTTTAAGAACACACCAGGCATGACGCTGGGACACAGATGTTCTAGACTCGCTACATGATTCGTGATTGTGTCTGTACGTGCAAAGTTTAGAAAGTCCTCTCGGAGGACAAAAGTTTGTGGACGCACCTTCTAATGAATTAATTTAGATGCTTTAAATTGACACATATGTACACCTGCATGCACACAGCTTGTCTAGTCCCTGTAGAGAAGTATTGCCAATAGAATAGAACTCTCTGGTCCAGACAAACCTGAAGCTATTAATGCCAGGTGTGAGGTAGAGGGATATAAAGCCCCCATACACCAGGCATAGAGATGTGGAGCAATAGAATTGTCTTTGCTGCTCCATCCAATAGTTTTGGGATGAGTTGGAGTTGAGGTTGGGTGTAGGCTTGCCACTTTTCAGATTTTGAAATAAGGGACACCACTGACCGGGTGGGAGGTGAGTTGTGGGGGTGCATATGGGGTTGAAATGTATGTGCGGGGGGTGGGGAGTGGTGGGATTCCGTTGCAGGTTGGGTGTGGCTTGAATGTTGCAATTATATATTATAAAAGGTCTTACACTGTCAGAGAAACATAAAGCGGACTAAAATTGCCTTCGGTACATGCTATTTTTTAAAATTGCGCACCATTTTCGGGTGTATCTTAGCAATGCAGACAACACTTTCATTGGTCACAACTCGCACCAGTGATGGGCTTTTATGGCTTGGTTTACTTAAAAGACCCATTACAACTCCCAAATTGAAAAACCTTTTCTTCGTCTTGTTCTTTTTATTTATTTATTTATTTATTTATTTATTTATTTATTTATTTGCTGCTTAGCTTACCAGCTAGTAATAAAATTATTTCAATTATGCCATTTTTTGTCATAAGAAGAGAGTGTCAAAATATAACACTCTCAGTGTTAATTTAACTCTAGTAGTGTTGATTTAACACTGGCAGATTTACTGTGTAGCTTCTCTGTCTCTGTGTGTGTGTGTGCAACAATTATACTGTGGTTAATACTAATATAGCCACACCCTACCTTACATGGTGTAACTGACCAATCTCGTGTGATAGGGGTGCAGGAAAAAATCGCTTCGAGCTCGAATCGCGTTTCTAACATTGAACGATTCAGAATCGATTCTCGTTTTCAAAAAAACTTTTTTGTTTGCGGGTGCGGATGTGCCTTTTCAGCCACCGTAGTGCTAGGCAAAACAAGGAAGCAGCGTCGGCTATGCAAGCCGAGCCGCGGTCTTTGAAAGCAACCATTTGGAAACACTTTGGATTTTACCGACAACCCGGCCAGGTAAGAAAGGGCTGGACGTCACTCTTGCGATTTGCAGAGATTGCAACGGTAAAGTAAAGTATTTCGTTCGTATTTGAAAGAATCGGGAAAAAATCGATTCCTGACCCCAAGAATCGATTCTGGATCGATTCACTCGATTCCCAAAGATTCGCAGCCCTACCGTGTGACTTCAACAGGGGGGAAAACGAATCTGGCTCCCAGACACAAGTCAGCTCTGATCTGATCACTTCAAAGAGTCAACTCTAAGAGCCGTTTCGTTCGCCAACAACCCATCACTCACACACACACATACTCTGCTGAAACACAACACAGAGGGAGAAAGAGAGAGCAGGAGACTTTCTTTTCATTCACACATATCGTTCCGTCTCCGTTTGATAAAAATATGGAACAAAGCGCGTCCTGTATTGGTTCAATACGGAACATGCCTTTTAATTTACAAATTCGGAATGATTACGTATTTTATGGGACAGGTGGCAACCCTAGTTGGGTGATGGTCATCCAACATCCTCACTTCCATCAAATTCTCACAGCAATGCAAATTTAGACAGTACAGAGTTACTCCAACAGGATACTCTTTTTTAATACTGTTGATTTCAGGAGAAACAATGATGTGCCAATACTTTTAACCCTATATTGCAATTTCCTCCCAGCCTGAGTACGGCTGAGTTTAGCAAAGCAAAGGAGAAATTATGGAGCAAACACATGTGTGTAATTTCCTCAAAGTGGAATGCGTCTGACTTTCACGCTGCCTATTAAAACCTTTGACCGGAAACTTGTTTTAATCCTCCTGCAATTTGTTCAAGGCGTTTAATTGAACATAAATAAGTCCGCCCATGCAGCAAGGGCTACATTAACCTTGACCTGCTTGTCTGGAGCTCTCTGAGTCACGGGCTGGCTCTCGGTGTCCTTCGCTTATCCCTGAGTGCAACTCTGCAGCACTGATGCCAAGAGGAAGAGCTGTTCATCTTGCACCTCTGACTCTGTCGGGGTAGTTCCTCTGGAGAAGGACCAGAGCGTTGGCTCTGTCAGACAGGCCGCTGTTTTAGGGACTTTGGCAGGGAGCGCTTGAGCGATGCAGCCCATCCACAGATATTTATCACAAGCCGTTATGTTTCACGCTCAGGAGACTCCCAGACGGGGCTTCTAATAAACGCTTTGAGTGGATGAAATATTCATGCCGAGTTAAATACGGATCTAGGAGCAGTCGGGAAGCATTAGACACAGTCAATACAGATCAGCACTGACAGTTGCTCTTTTTCTTCTCTGTTCCTGCCATGTTTTTTTTTTCTGTGGGCATGCCCCTGCCCAGTGCTACAGAATAAGGGCAGAGGGGATGGGCAGCCATGATAGAATGGCAGAACAAAAGGCTGAGATGAACAGGCAAACAGGAGCTGATGATGTAAGAGAATGGGAGCAAGTGGAGTTCGTTTGCTGACTAACTGCAGAGCACTGATCTCTGTCGTCACTGTGAGTTCAGCTCTATATATCTCACAAAGAGATTGACCATCAGGGCTAGGTTAGAGAACAGGACTCCACTGTGATTTTCAGCTTCAGAACAGTGCTAGATTGCATTGAATGTTCAGCAATAACAGGCACATCTGCAGCTGTAGGGTCTGCTTACCCACTAAATATGGATATGGGATCTTATGTCTAGGGCATGTCATGTTAAACAACAATTTGTTTATTTTTGTTAATATTTTAACTCAAAAAGGCAATATATTGTTACACATAAACTGACATATTTGCAGCCTTTTTTTGTTTTAACCCTTTAACATTCTGCTCAAACATTTGGTAGAACACATTTAATTCACTATATCTTTTTAAGGAAGGCGCTGAACTTAACACAATGTGATTGTGCCATCTCTACCAATTGGTAGAGGTGTGGTAGGCTACAAAACATCCACTAGAGGTCACTAGAAATGCAACATTTTCTTGTCTAAATGCAAACCAGCAGTTCTTCATAGCCAAACGACAAGGATTAAACTGGTCAATGCTGAAAAACCATTAGTACTGTTGCACCACCACACAGATGAGAATTTAAAAAGTTTAATTTTTTTTTTAATTAGGATGTTTTTGTACAATTTTTGTATTTGTAGTTTACGTTCTGGTTTTATCATGATGTGCCATCTCACTGTATGTTTGAAGTGTACATAAAAAAACTGTAGGGTCTTAAAAAAAAGATTATTTTCATTGTCACACCCCATCTCCACCCCACCCCACAAAAAATCATTAAATTTCTTCTATCTTAGTGAGGATGTTAAACAGTAAATATTGATCAGTATGGCTTATAGCTCTTGAGTTGGCTGACCAATCAACCACAGTAGTATCATGGTCAGTAGTAGTTTTGGCAGTGCGGGCAGCTGCTGGAAAAGAACATAGACATCTCCATAAAGCTTGATAGCAGATGGAAGCATGAAGTGCTTTAAAATCTCCTGCTAGATGGCTGTTGACTTTAGACTTGATGAAACACAGCAGCCCAACACCAGCAGATGACATGGCACCTCAAACCACCACAGAACATAATATTAAAATGAAGTTAGATGACAAAATGGAAGAAAAAGGATGGAAAATGCTTTTCACATTGACAATTTGTACTAATTCATGACAGACAGCCTGTCTATACAAGTGGCTTAACCCTTGTAAGATGAGACTTATTCATCTCAGGCAATGTATGTTGGACTCAATGTATCCAGGCTAGGGTTGGGCGGTATTAGTGTTTTTCATACCGTGGTATGAGCTTGAGAAAATACCGCGGTATGCGGTATTATCGGCGGCGGCAGCCGAGTGCCCCCTTCGCCCCCAGTCCTTAGCCTGGCTAAGCTAAGAGCCTTTCTCAAGCAGACTGTTTCACAGTCATTGTGTGGCAACACGTTACCAGTCTTTGTAGTGTCTCAAACAGAGTCTTCTCAGTAGTGTGGCAAAACAAGAGTGTCTCTGGTAGTGGCGTGGAGGAGAGAGAGCTAAACAAATGCGCGTGCACCTGCTGGTGCTCTGTGTGCGTATCTGTCCTTTCCGAGTGCTCCGTTTTGCTCTTCGCCTCCTCCAGGGTTGCCAGGTCCAACAAAAATTATCCAGCCCAAAGTCAGTCTAAAACCCACCCTTCAGAAGCTTAAACTAGCCCATAATGTCCGTCACATGTTTGAAGCAAATGGCAAAACAACTATGAGTGTACCACTTAGTATTTTATTTATAAGGGATTTATTATAAGTCCATCAAACCTTTTTTCTTTTTCCCAGTCCTTGCAACAGCACCTCCTGTATTTCCCCATTTATCTGGCATATTAGCTACTGTTTTCTCTCTCCCTCTCTCTCTCTCTCTCTCTCTCTCTCCCTTTCTCTCTCTCTCTCTCTCTCTCTCTCTCTCTCTCTCTCTCTCTCTCTCCCTTTCTCTCTCTCTCTCTCTCTCTCTCTCTCTCTCTCTCTCTCTCATTGTTGTGTTCAAACTTCCTTAATGTCGACTTATACGCGTTTGCACGCCGTGTTGAAGTAATTTCCTAGGCAACACCCACTTTTTTGTTGTTTTTTGGCGGCCGCGGTAATTTTTAAAAGTAGCCCAAAAAAACGCAAGCTGGACTGAATTTTCACACAAGCCCAATTTAGCGTGAAACCATCAAACATGGCAACTCTGACCTCCTCGCACTCTCTTTGCTGCACGGCCAAAAGACGCCTTTTTCAAAGTTGCTGCATTACCTCAAGTGATTAATACCGTCATAATTTTTTGAGACCGTCACCATATTTAAATAAATAAAATACCATTATACCGCCCAAGCCTAATCCAGGTACCTTTTTATTTAGCAGCATCTAACTCTAGAGTTTGTATTTGGCAGCATCTAAGCTTAATGTACCTTCTAGTGTATCCTACACTAACTGTTTAGAGATCCTTCCTCAGTAAACAGCAAAGCACTTTTGTATGTTGCTCTTTTTTAAGACTTTTTTAAGTCTGCTAAATGTCTTAAATGTTAAATCTCATTTTTCTACACAACTCAATGCAATAATGTGTAAATAATCTTCCTGCAGTTCACGAATGTAAACACAATAATAAAATATCTCTGCTGTAACTTAACTACAGTCATAAGCTCAATGGTCAAGGCGCACCACATCACCACCACAGAGCATTATTATATTTATTGGATCATTCTCAGCACTGCAGTGACACTGATGTGGTGGTGTGTGTAAGTGTGCGTGGCATGATTGGTATGATTGGCTGAGATACCACAGAGGTGCTGACATTTTTAAACACCTCAGGGTGAAAATAGTGCACCAACCAGCCAACAGAGTTCTGTGACCACCAGTGAAGGACTTGAGGACCAACACAAACTGTGCAGCAACAGATGAGCTTCTGTCTCTGACTTTACATCTACAAGGTGGATAAACAAGGTAGGCGTGTCTAATAGAGTGAACAGTGAGTGGATAGTGTTTAAAATCTCCAGCAGCTCTGCTGTGTCTGATCAGCACAACACACACTAACACACCACCGCCACGTCAGTGTCACTACAGTGCTGAGAATGATCCACCACAAGTAATACATATGGCTCACAAATATGTCATATTTGATCATTTTCCTAACATTTTATGTTATAACATTTTTGTCTCTTTTGTTTAAAAGGGGTCTCTTTATTTACTTTTAGGAAATCTGATGATGTTTAGGTCACATTTATGCAGAAACATAGACAATTCTAAAGGGTTCACAAACTTTCAAGCACCACTGTACCTGCTTTGTGGTGCTCCTGACCATAGAAGAACAGAGTGAATAAAGTATACAGAGAAACAGATGGACTACAGTCTGTAATTGTAGAACTACAGAGTGCATCTATATGGTCAGTGTAGCTGGTCAAATGACCAATGGTCAAGTGTATTTTCAAGGTATGTGTACCTAATGTAGTGGCCAGTGAGTGGATTATTTTCTAGCTGTTGCAATAAACAATTAGTGATCAATAATTAATATCTAATTGCTTCTTTATTTTGTTTACCTGTTAATGGACACTGCCAATGAACTCAGTGATACTTGGTCAGCTTGCAGTAGAATGCTGCTGTGGGTTACCATCATCAGCTACAATCTTTGTGGCTGTACTGGGGAGAAAGACCACAGTCCTTCCAAAGGCCAAATGTAGACCGTATCCAAGAATAAAGCAGTGTGGCAGTACAGGGATGTTGCTGAATTACTATAGCTGTAGGTTTAGCTCCAGGGAAAGGATGTGTGTAGTATCACACTTATTCTACTCTGTTGGGTGACCTTCATAGTTATCTAATCTTGAATTCGCCCAGCAGCTTGGCCTAAGCTTGCTGGGCTCACACTCAGATGCTGGTAAGATGCCTCACAATATAATGAAATAAAAACGGCTTTGCGATGTGAAGTAAGCAAGTGTGACAGTATTCTTAGGGCAGTTGTTTAGCTGATAACGAGGCGGCTTGCTGAGAATGAATCAGAAAGCTGTATGACGTTCCTGTACACTGGAATTCTCCTCTTCTTTCCGACTTTCCCCGGCACTCCGGAATGACACTTGATTGACAGGAAGGATCTGCAATGTAAGAGCAGGCTAGAAGCTGTGTTTTAGCAGACTGAGAAAGTACAGAGCAGTGGAGCACACACACACACACACAGAGAGAGAGAGAGAGAGAGAGAGAGAGAGAGAGAGAGAGAGAGCATATACAGTTTGACAAGTTCTGAGAGCGATAGATTTCATTAAAATTACACTGACATTAGACGTCTATTCATGGGGTTTTCTTATCTTCTTCTAATTAAAGCCAAGGGAATCAAATGAATACAGCGTATAACTTCAATTATCCTAGATACATATTTGTAATGTGTATGTTGAAATAGAATTTGCGCCGCAGTCGGCTCAAAATGATATGTTTTTGGAAAATTGTGCCTGTTATGTATTTACATTCTCATTTTTAACTTTCAAACTTTGATTGCATTTGCAATACTGTTATTAAGGTCTCTCTCTCTCTCTCTCTCTCTCTCTCTCTCTCTCTCTCTCTCTCTTTCTCTTACTATCTCTCTCTCAGGTCTGATCCGGTTACAGGAGCTCATTAAAGCACCCTCTCGTTACAATATCCGGTTAAAAATCCGACAGCTGCCAGCGGAGACAAAGGATGCCAAACCACTTCTTAAGGAGATGAAGAGAGGGAAAGAGTTCCATGTGATCTTTGACTGTGGCCATGAGATGGCGGCTGGCATCCTCAAACAGGTAAGATTAAAAAATACCAACATAGTAACCCCCAACAATGAAATTAAGAACACAATAGAGTAAATCCATCCATCCATTATCTTAACTGCATAATCCAGTCCAGGGTCGCAGTCTCCATACCCCTTCACTGAATGCTGGGCAGGACAATGCCAGGATAGGGCACCAATCTATCACTGGACACACAGACATACACACATTCACATCAGGGCAATTTAGAGCAAGCAGTTTGTCTGACTTTTGGGGTGTGGACAAAACCAGAAACCCTGGATGAAACCTCTGCATACACGAGGAAAACATGGACACTCCAACCAGATGGGAAGTTAACCTAACGCTGAGAGGCAAATGGGTTAATCACCAAACCACAGTGTAACCCCTCAGTAGAGTAAATCATTTTTCATATTCAACAGTTACACTAAAATATATCGAGAAAGTTCAACAATTTCTTCATTCTAATTTCATGGAACTGCAAACTTTTGATTTGGTACACAGTAAATATGTCAGTGTTAAATCAACACTATTAGAGTTAAATTAACACTGAGGGTGTCAAAATGTAACACTCCCAGTGTTAATTTAACTCTAAGAGTGTTGATTTAATACTGGCAGATTTACTGTGTAGACTTCTATTTGCAGTTCTATTTGCTGCCCATGTTTGATTTACTGAGACTTAAAGACATGAGCACTAAAGTCAGCTGGAATGTACAGCATTCATACTAAATGTAAAGTTGCATGATTATATTAAGCATAATTGTGTTTTGTATTGTGGTTTACCTGCTCAGCTTGTATTGCTGATATAAGACTTAATTCTTGGTTGTCAGTCTCTATATAAGTAAATTGTATTTGGAAAAAAGGTCATGTTTTATATATTTTAAGCCATTTGTGTTAATAATGTTTAGCAATCACTTGTATTTTTCATGTAAATCGGTTTTCAAATCCACTTTTCACGCTTGTGCTGGAAACGTCACTGCATTCTAAGTTTAAAAAAACAAACCCGTCAGAATGTGTCACACCATTGTCTGTAGGGAAAACATAGAACAGCCCTTTAATTAAGCCCCAGTCTTAATTGTTTTGAGTTCTGCTAACTTAGGTTTATAGAGCATGAAAGGTGTTGCTCAATACAGTGTTACCAAAGACCCAGACATTAAATATCCATTTTGCATCCAAACTTTTCCTGAAGGAGCCTGCAAACTCCTTCTTCTCTGTCAGAAGGACACACTAGAACATGTTATAGTTTTTGCTGCTATTTCTTCATACCAGCCATGCAAAAGAGAGAATTTAGAGTTCAAAGTTAGACACCCTACAGAAAGTGTTCATGTTTCTCTGGCTTACGGCATTATCAAATATTAAAGACACCATGATTCACTTTGACTTCAATGCTTTTAATCAATTTCAGACTGCTGGATTGGTAATGAAGGTCAAGGGTACTCATCATCTGTGGTCTCTAATATATGTTTCTCTAATGGAAGATAATAAGCTAGTGCACTGGCTTCATCTTAAACATTCCCAGGCAATTATTTGTCAATTTTTTCCTTTCAATTTTAGGACTATTATTTCCTATTGTGAGTCTCTCTCTTACCCTTAGAGCAGAAGCCTTGGAAATGCCTCCTTTCAAGACACATGAACTGCTGGCCATCTCGCATTGTTGAGCATCACAGCATGCTTTGAGGACACTGCTGAGGCTTTACTCTGCCGTATCCACTAAGCAAACACCAGACTGGCAGAGGGACGACAGGAGCCCTGCCATCCAACTTTTCAAAATATTCAGCCAATTGTGTTTTCTGGGAGCCTGCCCAGATGGCACATGATACAGTAGGGAGTAGGTATAGCTGAGCAGTGGCTTTATCAAGTGAGCCAGTGTGGAATTTTCTTAAGGCAGATATGGGTTCTTCAGTTTTTTTCCCCCTTTTTCTGTTTATAAGTGACTTTCAGATATGCTTAGACTGCTGATCTATTGTCTTATAGCCATATGGCTCACACAGGTTTTTTTTATTTTTTGGCTAATTTTAACATTTATCATTATTATTAAAGATGATTCTTAATCCTCTAGAGTCGGCATTCCCGCCGGGGGAGACAAAACCGAAATTCCACAAAAACACTTATATAACTCAGTGAGATTTTATCAAAATTATTCTTACATATTTGTGAGAGGAGCTTGAATAAGCAGAGACATGGATTTCAGAGTGAGTCAGACAGCTGCACATTTTTCCCGCCAAATGATGCAATCTGTGATTCATATGATAATGACATGGTAATTCCAGACATATCATTAGTTGGATTACTGACCATGGAATGTGTGGAATGTGAACTGAGCAATGACCTCTGACCTGAGTGTTCACACCTATCTCATGGATATTCAATGTACAGTCATGGCCAAAAGTTTTGAGAATGACACAAACATCAATGTCCACAAAGTCTACTGCTTCAGTTTTTATAATGGCAATTTGCATATACTCCAGAATGTTATAAAGAGTGATCAGCTTAACAGCAATTAATTGCAAAGTCAATATTTGCCTAGAAAATTAACTTTATTCCCAAAACACATTTCAACTTCATTGCAGCCCTGCCTTAAAAGGATTAGCTAACATCGTTTCAGTGATTGCTCCATTAACACAGGTGTGGGTGTTGATGAGGACAGGGCTGGAGATCAATCTGTCATGATTAAGTAAGAATGACACCACTGGACACTTTAAAAGGTGGCTGGTGCTTGGCATCATTGTTCCTCTTCTGTTAACCATGGTTATCTCTAAAGAAACATGTGCAGTCATCATTGCACTGCACAAAAATGGCCTAACAGGGAAGAGTATCGCAGCTAGAAAGATTGCACCTCAGTCAACAATCTATCGCATCATCAAGAACTTCAAGGAGAGAGGTTCCATTGTTGCCAACAAGGCTCCAGGGCGCCCAAGAAAGACCAGCAAGCGCCAGGACCGTCTCTTAAAAGTGTTTCAGCTGCGGGATCGGGCTACCAGCAGTGCAGAGCTTGCTCAGGGTTAGTGGCTGAGGAAAACACAGTGTCACCTCACATTTAGAAGTAAAATAAATTAAAAAAAAAATCTAATTCAGTTCTGAGCTCAAAAGTCTTTTCTAGAAATGTTTAGAGTGTTTTTTTCACAGTATATCAGCACATCTGAAAATAAAGCAGATTTAATCAAAATATAGATTCATTACACTTTTGCAGATTTTAAAAGACATTCAGGAGTCTGCATAAAAAAAGAAAAGATGACTTTGTTCTTTGGAGAGATACTTTCAAGTGGATGGTTCTTTAAAGTGTGAGTTCTGTATATTGATGGTGTTTTATGATATAGTTCCACATTTGTGGTTTTCTATGTCATTTGAACACAGCAGCTACCCTTTACCTTATGAACATTTCATAACGAATGAACTGAAAGAAGTGCGCCGAAAGTCCTTTCAGAACATTAGCTTTGCATTAACTTGCATTAACAGTTGGGACTGTCTTTGTATTCTCCTGTAAAGTTAACATTTTGGAGATACATTGTTTGCATGGGACAGTGACAAAATGTACTGGATTTGGACAAAAGTATTGGGACACCTGCTCATTCATCGCATCAAAAATCAAGGACATAAAAAAGTAACTGTCTCTGCTGTCCATGAAAGGCTTTCTCGTAGAATTTGGAGCATTGCTGTGAGGATTTGATTACATTCAGCCACACAAGCGTTAGTGAGGTCAGGGTGTTGGATGATCACCACCCCACCTCTTCCATAACTCATGAAAAATGTATTGGATGGAGCAGAGAACACAATTCCACTGCTCCACAGCTCAATGCTGGGAGGCTTTATACCTCTCTAGCCCACACCTGGCATTAGGGATTGTACCATAATGTACATGTTTATATGTTCCAGAGAGTCCTATTCTATTGGCAGTACTTCTCTACAGGGAGTAGCTGTGAGTTTGCATCTACACATGGGTGCAACTTACAGTAACTGAATGCATTCATTAGAAGACCTGTCTACAAAGATTTGGACATATAGTATTTGAAGAATGTGAAGAATGTAAAGGTCTGTTGCTAAAGAAGTGTTGCCTGGAGCCATATATTCAAACCAAAACTATGTTGAATGTCCATATCACAGGTTTTAAAGCATCTCTTTATTTATTTATTTATTTGTACATATTTTAGAGTGTCATGGTTAATGTAGTGTGTAAAGTGTCCTGAAAGTTGGTGGTATAATGTGAAAGGGCAGCTGAATCCAAGCCACGCTAAATTTTGATATTCTATGGCTGAAAGCTTGCTATTATAAGTCACATTTACACCAAGCGCTTACTAGACAGTCCTCTACACCGGCTTGAGTGCTGCTTTCTGATCGTTGTGAAAATGTTTTTCCTCTGCCGGGCTGAAAATGTCTCCTGGAGGCTTTCCAGTCCACCTGGACACTTAGCCACCCGACACCAGCTGCAATTACTGCCCCGACCCCGAGCCATTCTAATCGCCCTCTCCACTCCCCCGCTACAATAATAATCTGTGATTCATAATCAGTTCAGCACAGTCTAGCCCCTGCAGCACTCAAACTCACCTGCTCGGCTGCACAGTGCCGTGTGGCATACAGCCAGACCAGCTGATGGTTGCTAACACAGGCCAGCGTCACACCTACTAAAGCAGTGTGAGAACAGCAGCCAGCGTAAGCTGGATCATAAATTGACGTCCATCCTAAACCTTACGTTAAGAGTTGATAGCTAGTAACACAGTGTTTCACACTTACAGTACTTCTAGAACATAGAACAAAATATTGTCACACAGAATGAGGTTTTCAGTCTCTGCAGACAGTCAGTTAAGCTATCTGACATAGAAAACGTCACAGGTATGATGACAGAGTGAATCGTGAGAGTCACTGTTGTACTGGATTAAATGTACACAAGGTCCTGGGATAACTTCTTCATTTATAGGTGCTCCTTCAATATTATTTGCATCCCGATTTGCCATACCTGTTTTTCTCCCTCATACTCTGACAAAATTATAGGCTGAATAACCTGTTTTTTTTATCTAACTCTGTGCTTGTCTGATCATCTAAGCATCAAATCTCTGTGGTTTTCTAATCAGATGCTCTCTCACTTTGGAAATGTAAACATTTTCATCACTGCCACTAGTCAAATTTAGTCTTTTAAAGTGTGAAACCAACAAAAACCTTCACGAATCACAAACCAACAAATATTAAAGCTTTTGAAAAATCGCTTAATAGTCTACAAGATCTTCCACTCCATACATTACCTATGAGAACATTATGTGAAGGAAAAATCTAAAGTCCATAAGAAACCATCGGTGGCTTTTGGGCTTGTTTTAGTTAGTGTAGTTTGAGTTTCTGAAATACAATAACTAGGAGGCTTTTGGGACCTGGCAACCCTCTATTTGTGAGCCGACATATTAAAACTGGTAAAACATAACAAACATAAAGATGTGTAATGGTGTTTTGCTCAGAAGGAGAGTAAACATCTGGTGGACTGTAAGTGATCAGTGGAGAAGTTGAATAAAAGCCAGCTTGTTTTTGCTGTTTAACAGCTCTGGCCAGGTCAGATTTGTGTGTCCGAACATCACAAGTCTATCTGCTTAGTTTGTTGTGGTAACGGCTTAAGCATCATTAATTACAGCCATGAAGTTGCCAGGTTTGTGGTTTGCAAAATTAGGCTATTTAAAATTTTTTTTAATGGTTTTATGGTTTACTGCTTTATTACTGTCTGGGTTATCACAAATCAATGTGGATACAATCTATAGGCAGACACGGTGGCTTAGAGGTTAACATGCTTGCCTCTTAGTGCTGACGTCTTGAGTTCAAGTCCCCATTTGGGTGGAGTTTCCATGTTCTCCCTGTGTTTCTGTGGGTTGCCTCCATTGACTCCGGTTTCCTCCCACAGTCCAAAAACATGGAGATCAGGTGAATTGGCTCTAAATGTCTGAGCCTGTATGAATGTATGTGTGTCTGCCCAGATATGGTTTGGCACTCTGTCCTGGGTGAGCCACCTAGCGCTTGATGCAGTCCTCCAGGTGGACGATTGTTTCTGGTTGAGAGTACGCTGTGCGCGATTGGCTACCACTTCTCACCAATGTGTGTAGTTGAGGTCTGAGTGTGTTGATTGTAAAAGTGTCCTTGGGTATTAGAAAGGCTCTATATAAGGATGTATAATGTTAATATATATAGACCAAAAATCTGATTAGGACTTGCAGTCTGAACATAGCCAAAGTGACTCAAATCTGATTTGAAAAGATTGGATTTGATATGTCCACACAGCCCTGAAAAGACCAGATCTGAGTCACATTAAGGCAAAAAAAGTAGTTTTGAACATGGCCTTGTGTCTTTTTGCAGCCAGTTCATTTTAGTGGCTTCATAACATCAACATAGTGGCAGTTTACGCACAACTAGACTGTGATCCTGCAGGTCAGAATTCACCTACTTGTGCGGTCAACGTGGCATCTCCAGCCAGATGCTGTCCTGAATTTTTCATGCCATCCCCGAGAGGCTCACTGATGGAGTGAATGACTGAAACAGTTCGACACTTGAGCTCCACGATTGTCACCGTGTCGTTCCGCAACACAACAGCTTGGCCCACAAACTAATTAGCGTTATGGATTGAGCCATCTATCAGTCTGTGAGGGATGCTAGCAGAACGCAGGTTTGGGTTAGAGAGTAAACCTGAGAGCTCGTTATCGTTATGGAGACATACGGTAGAAGAGCCAAATCAAATCCCATCTGCTCTGTTGTTAGATTACTCAGTGGCCTCAGCCTCCAGCTGTAAACAGGAAATCAACACTCATACCTCCTGAGTTTCTGCAGCACTACTCCAGAAGTGTACTACATTACCTGTGGTTGTTGTTAACTGTGAGGAATGAGGAGCTATTTTGAGGAATAGCCATAGTGGACAGAGAATAGTTTGTTTTTGGGCTGCTTTGGTTCATGCTCTAGTACACATCAGCTCTTCTGTTAAGCCTCGGTTTGCATAATTAATCTGTTCTAAAGTGCCTGACGATAACCGAAAAGAATGATAAGTGAAGCAAAATTTCCCATAAGAAATAATATAAATACAATTAATTCATTCAAGATGCTCCAAAAATATTAACACAACATTTTATATAGAATAACTATAGTTTTACATTCAGAAAGCAATGAGAAATAAATACAAAAGCCTAATTAAATGGATAAATGAACGCTTAACATCATTCTTATGGTTTTACGCTCTGTTTTAGAGCATGTCGGTGAGGTCCAGCCAGCAATCTTTGTTTTGTATAGTCCTATTTTGGGGTTTTATTCTGCTATTTGTTTTCATACCCATTTTCAGGCAGTCGCGCTGTGCGCCATTGCTTTAGTGTGACTTCAGCATAATTTTTTGGGTGTTTCTCAAGTCTTTTTTTTTTTTTTTTGGGAGAATGAATGATGAATGCATGAGTGAGTGATGATATGTGGGAGAGTGATGAACACATGGGTGGATGCTTTGTTTTCACAAAATTAGCAGTGAGTCACGTGGGCATGCCAATGAAAACTGGGCAGATGAATGATAACTGGGACGATAACATTAAGTTTGGGTGCATTTAGATGTATTTGTTATATCATCAGTCTCTGATCAGCTTCTGACAATAGTCATAAAAAAGCAATTATATAAGGAACGTCTTCAAAAATGAGTCATTCTGACTCTAGAGTCCCCTGAAATATTTAATTCAGATGGTTTTGTAGCAAACTGTTTATGAGCTTTACATTATTAATGATATTAGCTTAATTACCCTGGTTTATGTTAATTAACATTGCATTATAAATGAGCAGCTGATTGCCTTAATTATTTTGAGCTCTGACTTAGCCAGGTTTACAGTGCAGTGACGTGTTCAATGGAAAATGAGGAAATTCACATGGTAATTGCCACTATTGTTGCCTAATAATGATTATTATAATGAATGTTGTCTTAATAATGATTGTTTTTCTCTCTCTTAGGCTCTAGCCATGGGAATGATGACAGAGTACTATCACTATATTTTTACCACCCTGGTAAGAAACAGTGCTATTATCATTTTAATAATAATAATAATAATAATAATAATAATAATAATAATAATAATAATAATAATATGTGTATTATAATAGTAATAATGGCAGTAGAACTCTGCCACATGTCAAACCTATAAGTTCAAGAAATAAGCAAACAGTTAGCTACCTCAAAACAATAAAACCAAACATTAAAGCTGTTACCTGCAGAATGTGTTTTCATCTGCTTTCAGGCAGCTCTACAGGTGCTATTTGCATTTGCCTTAATGTGTGTTGACATTTACAGATACTAAAATAAGGCCTGTGAATGATGTATAATCGTCTATTGTTTTTTTCTGTAAACCTTTTGATTTCAAAATAACTCAAGAATGATTGACACCACAGATGAGAAGATGAGAGAGAGAGAGAGAGAGAGAGAGAGAGAGAGAGAGAGAGAGAGAGAGAGAGAGAGAGAGAGAGAGAAAGGGAGAGAGAGAGATTAGAGGAAACTGTGCTGACACTCAGTGCTTGTATAACTGACATGGCCCTTGGCCTAGTTCAGAGGGTTCTTCCCTTGCTGAGATTTTGACAAGTGCTCTTTTGCTCTCCTTCTCTCTTGTTATTATCCATCCATCTCTCTCTCTTTCTTTCTTTCTATCTCTCTCTCTCTCTCTCTCTCTCTCTCTCTCTCTCCTCTCTCTCTCTCTCTCTATCTTTCTTT
>BRDA01012328.1:52361-68911 GCA_036984385.1 Crenuchus spilurus | reverse complement strand
TTTCTTTCTATCTCTCTCTCTCTCTCTCTCTCTCTCTCTCTCTCACACACACACACACACACACACACACACACACCTCCCTTGCCCCATTTCCAGGACTTAGACATTATTAAAATTACATTTTTATTAAGGCCATATCTCACATACATCAGTAAGTATCCTGCACCCCCTCCCCACCACTGCCCATTTTCCAGCGAATTAAAAACCTCTGAGCTCTCAGTTCTGCTCTTAGACTTTGCACTGATTATGATATGTATCCTCAGGACACAAAAAGTACAGTAGATTTTACCTGCTGAGGAATAGCTTATTTTATTCAGTTTTCAATGAAATGCATTTTAGCCAAAAGAAGTGTTGCATATGGAGAAGCACAGTTAAGAGAAAAAAGAGAAATAAGGATTAGAGATGTCTGAAGTTCCAATAATTAGTTTTGCCAA
This sequence comes from Crenuchus spilurus, assembly GCA_036984385.1. NCBI lineage: Eukaryota > Metazoa > Chordata > Actinopteri > Characiformes > Crenuchidae > Crenuchus > Crenuchus spilurus. The sequence goes on along the minus strand of BRDA01012328.1, from coordinate 68,477 downwards.
TAGAGAGCCTGGCAGATAGAAAACTCAGCAGTGTGAGCTTAATTCACCCAACAGAGTGAACAACCGTGCCACAGAGAGTCTACATATGGCCTCCATTTTCTGCCAGATTTCCTTTCACTAACTGCAGTCAGTGTGTGTGTGTGTGTGTGTGTGTGTGTGTGTGAGAGAGGGGGGGGGGGATAGAGAAAGAACATAGCAACTGAAAAAATCAATATTGTGCATGTTTCAGTGTCATAATTAACATGGTATAATACATTTATAAACTGTTTAGTTATATTTAATTACCGTTTCTTTTTTAAGGACCTTTTTGCTCTGGATGTGGAGCCGTACCGCTACAGTGGGGTCAACATGTCAGGATTCCGCATCCTAAACACAGAGAACAGCCAGGTGGCATCCATCATTGAAAAGTGGTCCATGGAGCGTCTGCAAGCACCCCCTAAACCCGACTCTGGCTTATTAGATGGCTTTATGACGGTAAATTGGCATTTTTTGTAATATTAACTCAACTGTTCTTGACTTTCCAAAGACAACACATACAGAAGCTTGTTCATTATCGTCCTTTAAATTAATCAGAAGCCAGATTCATGAAACATTTCATAAGAAAAAACTTGGTTTTGAAAATATTTTTTTAAATACAGTGCCTTCTGAAAGTTTTCACCCCCTTAGGCATTTCTTGTCACAACTTTTTTGTGGGTTTGCATCATTTCATTTACAGAACATGTGTACAACTTTGAACATTTGATTTTCTTTTTATTGTGAAGCAAACAGCAAATAGAACAGAATAACAGAAAACTTCAGTCTGCATAACTGTTCACCCTACTAAAGTCAGTACTTTGTAGAGCCACCTTACAGCTGCAAGTCACTATAGATAAGTCTCTATGAGCTTGCCACATCTTACCACTGTGATTTTTTCTCATTCCTCAAAGCAAAACTGCTCCAGCTCATTCAAATGAGATGGTTTCTGCTGGTGAACAGCAATATTCAAGTCTGACCACAGATTCTCAAATTGATTAAGATCTGGGCTTTGACTAGGTCATTCAAATGCATTTACACACAGTTTTCCTTAAACCACTCAAGGGTTGCTTTAGTAGTATGCTTTGGACCATTGTCCTGTTGGAAGGTGATCCTCTGTTCTAGTATCAATTCACTGACAGACCAAAACAGGTTTTGCTCAAGAATACCCTTGTATTTAGCACTATCCATCTTCTCGTTGACTCAGATCAATTTACCAGTCCTTCCTGCTGAAAAAACATCCCAACAGCATGATGTTGCCACCACCATGTTTTACTGTGAGGATGGGGTTCTTGGGGTGATGAGATGCATTGGTTTTGTGCAGGACATAGCATTTCCTTGGTGGCCGAAATATCAATTTTGGTCTCATCTGACCAGAGCATCTTTGTCCATACATTTGATGAGTTTCCTACATGCCTTTTGGCAACTCAAAATGAGCCTTGCTATTTATGTCTGTCAGGGAAGGGTTTTTTTTGGCCACTCTTCCATAAATCCCAGCTATGGAGTGTATGGCTTATTGTGGTCATATGAACAAATACTTCAGTCTCTGCTTGGGAACTTTGCAGCTCCTTCAGGGTTACCTTTGGTCTCTGTGTTGCCTCTATGATTAATGCCATCCTTGCCTGGTCTGTCAGTTTTGGTGGGTGGTCCTCTCTTGGCAGGTTTGTTGTGGTACCATGTTATTTCTATTTGATCATAATGGATTTGATGATACTCCCCAGATCATCAGAGATTTTTATAACCAAATCCTGACTTGTTTTGAGATCTCTTTTGTCTTCATGATGTTGTTTCTATAGTTGTGCCTATTGCTTAATGGTGTGGTAGCTTCTGGGGCCTTTCAAAAAAGGTGTGTATATACCGACAGATCATGTGACACTTAGATTGCACACAAGTGGACTTCATTTCACTAAATGTGACTTCTGAAGGTAATTGGTTGCACCAGAAGTTTTTAGGGGCTTCATAGTAAAGGGAGTGAATATATATGCACATTTCAATTACCAGTTTTTAATTTTCCCCCAAAAAATTATATATATATTTTTTCTCATTTCTCTTCACCAACTTAAACTATTTTGTGCATATGCATCACAAACAATTCAGATTACAGAAAACATTTAAATATAGGTTGTAATGTATCAAAATAGGTAAAGTGAAAAATAGGGTCAATACTTCTGCAAGACATTGTACCTGCTCAGAGGAGTAGAATGGAGAAAAAAACATAGCAATCAAAAAAAAAAAAAAAATGTTAGGATAAAAGAAACAGAGGTATGAATACAACTTACAGTGGAAAGACAAGACTGCAATTTCCTCCATTGATTTTCCTTAATAAATATGGTAATGAATAGTGATCATAGAGGCTCTGATAAGTTTAAGAAAACATGCTACTTGTTCTTAGAAGAATAACAATTTTCCTTAAGAATTTACTTAAGAAAAAAAAAACACATTTAAAAAGATTTTCTTAAAAAGATCTTAAAACACTTTTATGAATCTGGCTCCAGGTTTCACATGTAAAATATGTCAGTATATTTTCGACTTGTTTTCTATCATTAATGAATGACCATGCTGCCTTTATTGTTGGATGCACTCTGATAGCTGTGTGAGTGTGCACACACATTCAGAATGGAAGTCACATCACTAGCAACTTAATAGTGTTTCATTAGGGTGATAATAATAATAATAATAATAATAATAATAATAATAATTATTATTATTATTATTATTATTATTATTATTAGTATTATACAATTTATACAATATAGAAATTCAATGTTACACTAATGCATCTACAAGAATTAGAATATTGTGAAAAAGGTAAATTGTCATATATTTTATATTCCTTACATGTAAAGTCATATTTCAAGACTTTTTTCTTTTACTGTTCATGCTGCTTGACTAGTAATTTACTCAAACCCCAAATTAAAAATTAAAGTAATTTGAAATGCTTGGTTTTTTATGAGCTATACACCATATTTCAAATTATTCAGATTAGAGTTTTTCAGAAATTCATCAGATTATTCAGAAATTTGAAGTTTGAATAAATTACTATTCAGACAGCATCAACATTAAAATAAAAAAGGCTTGAATATGTCACTTTCCATGTAATTAATATGACAGTGCATTTTTTTAAATAAACGATAAACATAAAATTAACTTTTTCATGAATTTAATTTTTATTTAGATGCTGTAGTATTTTATGAAAAAAAAATATATGATGAAATATAATGAATATACAATGAATTATATGTTATTGTTTTGTTCTCTGTGGTGTAAAAAAAATCTGGTGTTGGTCTTATCTTGGTCTTGCTTGCTTCTGGTCTTTATTCTGACTAGGACCTGACTATCAAGACTTGACTCAGACCTGTGTCCTGACTTATCTCCAGCAGTCTTGACTACAACACTAGAAAATTCTGCAACTGAACTGAGAAATAATGTTATTAAAGGAGAATAATGTATCAAAATCCATTTGTTTGCATGAGCATTAAATTGGCTTATAGTGTATTTTCTCATTCTCTGTTCTGTCTCAAAATGAACTGCAGTTGTGTCTGGATTGTCTGCATTTTGTCACTTATTAAAGAAAAGTCAATGGAGGAAATAGCCGTCTTTATTGTATAATTGATGCAAAGGCATCTGATCCTGCACAAAACACAAGCTTTTCCCCAAAGACCTGAACTCACAACCTCCGGGGGTGTGCTGTGCTCTGAACCTTGTGTGATAAGCAGGGCCTCTGCTTCAGTGATCTAAATGCTGTCTGATATCAGCATGCTGGCAGTAATGACTTCTCCACAGCTCTCTCTCAACACTGCCTCTCTGATCTGGGAACAGCGCCAAAGCGTGAACTCACTAGAGACACGGAGAGAAGTGAAAGAGAGGAAGAGGCTGGCGATAGAGCCCAGGAAATCTGCCAACACCACTGTTATAGGTTATAAAACAATGACATGTCTTTGCGCTGCACTGGTGACCTTCCACTTTGAAGTGGAGAAGCAGTAGCTGACCTGTCCCTGACCCTCACAGAGGATGTCTACATGTGCATCTTCAAAATGAGGAGCTATAAAAGGAGTGATGCCATAGAAGAACCACTTTTGGTTCCTTATAGAGCAATTTCTATAATACAGATTGTAGGTGAACCTTTAATTGTTAAAGAACTTTTACAGCAAATGAAATCTTTTAACGGTTCTTCACACTCACACATCTCTATTACGAAACAGTTTGTTCTGGAACCAAAAGTGGCATCCCTCAAAGAACCCTTTGTAGCATCTTCATTTTAAGTGTGCAGGGAGTAGAAACCTAGACTCTTAAAATGAAGGTGCCAAAATGGTTCTTTGATGCCGTAGTAGAACCGTAGCAGAACCAGAACTGTAGTATGGATAAAAAAAAGAAGCACATTGAAAATGCAAATATGTGAATGCCAAGAACCTTTCTAAACCTTAAATAATCTACACTTGAAATAAAGGTTGTAGGAACCTTAAATTGGTAAAGAACCATCTTTTGAAATGTTCTGCACACTCCTGTCTTCTACAGAAAAGGGTTTTTGAGTGATGCCACAGAAGAATACTACTTTGGTTCTGTTAAGAACATTTTAAATAGCTGGTTCTTTAAAGAAGCATGTTCTACATCAGCTGACTAAACAGGAAGAACATGTCTAGAGTTTAAAGAATCTACTTTTAAATCAGAGTTATAGGTACAGCCTTAAGTTGGTGAAGAAATTTGTATGTTCTTCAGACCTTTAGAATGTTCTTCATACTCACATCACATTTATATAAACTGTTCTTTGAGTGATGTCATAGAAGAACCCCCCCTCTACCTCTTTTTTCTTTAATAAACTTTTAAATGGCGGGTTCTTTAAATAAGCACATTGTACATAAGCTGTGTGAATGTTAAGAACCTTTCTACAGTTTAAAGAATCTGCACTTGAAATCAAGGTTCTATTCATCAGACTCATCAGCAAGAAGACAGGTTCTTTTTGTTTAGAGTAAGGTATAATTTCACCATCATGAAGAAAATGAAAGTCTATGGATGAGCTGACTCAGTTCCATGTCAACACACACACACACACACCATAATGCTTATAAATAATGTAATCAGTCTTTACCTTGTTAAGGAAACAGATAATTCTCTGTCTTTCTCCTTTATATCTGTCTATTTTATTCAGTAACAGGACTGATAATACAGTTGTTCTATTTGAATCAGAACAGCAGTAGATTTACTTCTCTAGGGGTTACAGTGTGACAGCTCATCAGGAAATAATGGCATGTGCGTTTGAAGGTGGGGATTGATTAATTAGACAAATGGCAATCAGTCAGTAGCTAATGCATATTGACATGGTGAAAGGTTCTGTAAACGTTTGATTAACAGCTTCATTTGTTCACTGTATTTATGGTCCTGTGTGCTTAAGTACTGGCCTGCTGCAGTGTAACTTATGGACCGCAGATCATGACAAATCACTCCTCGAGGAAAACAAAGAGTCAGGGATTTTGAGATGGATTCTTTTTTCCTCGCAACTGTTTATAGAAAAAAAATCTGAGCGCCTCTTTGGAAGACTGCAGTGAAACGGCCTCTGTGCAGCACGAGGATGTAGCTCGAGGAGAAATGACACTAGAGAGATGAAACTGCTGCTCCTGTGCTACATGGGGTTTGAAGGACACTTTGACAAGCCTACTCGCTGAGGTTGAATTATTGGCCCATCACCAAACTTGAAATAGGGTCAAATCTGATCAGAAAATTATGCAAATATGACTAATCATCAGTTATCAGTGTCATTTTTGAGACATCTGTGCAGTCAAATTTGTATCTGACCAGAACTCATGTAAATGATGTGACAATCTACACCATTATCTATATCAGTGTAAATATCAATATCAGCATCAATGGCAATATCAACATCAGTATCAATGTCAATGTCAACAGCAGCATCAGTGTCAACATCAATATCAATATCAATAGCAATGATTGCATTTAAACCAATAACTGCAGAAAATCACATTTTGTCTGTAATCCATGTACATACACTTAGCTCTCTGGAGTCGGTGCTCCTGCCGATGGAAGATTAAGGAAACTCCGCCAAAACACTTATATAACTGCAAGATTTTGCCCTAAAAACAAAACTAAACATACCCCGGAAACCTTAAAGGGTCTTGTTTTGCTCCTCTGGTCCCATTGCACCTTGTCGATCATTGAATGTGCTGAATGTGATTATGTGTTCAGTAGTGCTTGGTGTACGTTCCTTACTGTTCAGTTTGTAAATAAACCCTCATTTGGACCACCATCCTGCACTCTTACTCTCCTTCACCTCCACACACCCACAGGGTCATCACAGGTCTACTTTTCAGTTATATATAGCTTGAACTGAAATACATATTTTTAGATATTTGTGAGAAGAGCTTAAATCAGCAGAGAGCACATTTTTCAGCGCTAGTCAGACAGCTGCACTATTTCCGCCCACTCATATGATAATGAGATGGTAATTCTGGACATGCCATTGGAGGATTAGTGGCTGTGGGATGTGTGAAAACTGCTATCTCGTCTCTATAAACAAAGAGCCTGCACCTTGAGTGTTCACACATATCTCATAAATATTCAATGTAGGGTTAGTGGCTGAGTGAAAACACAGTGTTAACTCACATTTCTTAAGCTTTATGAATAAAACCACATACAATTTCTAAAAACTGTAATGACCAGGGGATAGCCAACACATTTGTTTATTCAGTTCAGAGCTCAAGAAGTCTTGGCTAGAAATGTTTAGAGTGTGTTTTGAAATTGGGAAATTTGGCTTTTGGAAAGTTTATGTTTAGAGCAGATATAATGAAAATATAGATTTATGAAACTGTTGTTGCTGAGTTTGTGCTGAATAAAAGCCTGTGTATCACTTTGGAAAAAAATAATTTCATGTAGGTGTAATTTGTAAAAGAAATCTGGGCATGTCAGACTACATCAGAATGTCTGAAAATCCCCTCAGACTCCAGAGGGTTAGGTTGCCAGATAATGCAAAATCTGTTTTTACATGAGTCAGACAGAATTTGTTGTAATTTTTGTAAACACAGAGTTTTTCTTTACTATCAGTATTGTTTTATGGTTTCAAACTTCACATAAAGCCATCCTTCGTACAGATTCCTGATTCACTACAAGTATCCTTCCATTCATCCATTCATTATCTTATCCGCTTAATCATTTATGTATTAAAAATCATTTTTAGAATCAGTCTTATAATTTTTAGATACTGACTTTTGGGTTTTCATTGGCTGTAGACCATAATAATCAACATTATAAGAAATAAACAGTTGAAATAGATCACTCTGTGTGTAATTAATCTATATATGAGTTTCACTTTTTAAACTGAACTGCTGAAATAAATTAACTTTTTGATTATATATATTTTTTAGATGCACCCGTATAATATGTGTATTGTGTTCATTCTAGAGGTTAATCCACTAGTGCTTTGATTGCTCCGTACCACTCACTGGAATTGTTCCTCACTGGCACCAATGGCATGTGGAGCACCACTGTTATGCCGTTTGGACGCACTCAAAGTCCATTCTTTGTACACCTTCACTACAGGACTCTAAAACATCCCACAAAGTTAGTGGTTTCTGAGAGGCTACTACCCTTCACCCAGCACCCTATTATCATGCCCTTTTGGACATCAGTCAGATCACATCCTTTGTTCAAGATGATAGTTTTACACTCTGCCACAACTGACTGGTGTGCTCACTTATTTATACATGCAGCAAACCCTATTTATGCAAATAAGAAACTATTGGGTGGGTACATTCCACGTAGCTATAGCTGATTCATCTCAGATCACTTGTTTTGATATTGTATGACACTTTCATTAATCATATGTAGAGTAGTTAGTACATCATCTCAGGCACTTGCACATGATCCCATTTCTGAGTAACTTGATATTTATTTTGACCCAGTTCTGTCCTCGTTGGTATATGTTGTGAATTATGAGCACACTATAGCTATATTATAGTAATGAAGACTTTGCCCTTTTAAGCTATGTGGCCAATCAGTGCATCTTTTCAAGCTGCTGCCTCCGAGGCATGATTGGAGGACACATAACAGCCCCTGGCTGGCTGGCATTGTCCATAATGACACAAGATAGAAGTTAAGCCCCTATTCTCATCCAAAGAAAGCAACAAAAGTGACTGGGGTTTATTTCACTGTCCATATCTGGATTATCTCACATCGTATAGTCTGTTCATTTGTGCTTTTAAGACCGAGGGACTTTACCAGTTAATCTTATGATTTCGGTTGCCTGATAAGGCTGTTGTTTGTGTGCACTGGTTTATGAAATCTAATTCTTGCACCTTTTCTTTGTACAATAATTAATCTTCCTTTAGAGAAACCCTGCCCCAAGTTGAGGCTTAACATGCATAATGAAAATGACCTAACAAGCTCCTCAGGCTCATTAGCATAATTTCTCTCCTTACTAATTGCTTTAGCTTCTGTCTGATTTACTTTGAGAGAGCTAATTTTTTTAGTGGATTTAGAAAACAGTTAGGGTTGGAGTTCTAGCTCCTTGTGGAGGATCTCTGTTAGTAGAGGCAGGAGAGCAGTGTGTTTTACTAATTTATCTCATTTGTTTATACATTTATAATTATTTTACCCAGGGTCAGAGCCAATTGCATATTATTGTTAATATTATATATAATATTTATAGCCAAACAAAGCTTGCCCTTTCATGCATCTACCTGCTAAGATGTTTTTTTGTAGAATGATTTTACAGGAATCTACAAGGTAGGTGCAGTTCCCATCTGTTTTTGTTTACCATGTGTTTTGTTGCACTTGGAATAACCACCAGGTGGCCTAAAATGACAAAAATGGCTGTAGTGACTTCATGAAAGGGTTAATTATCTTGCACTTTGGTCTTTATTGGTGCAGTGAACAAATCTGACAAAACAAAAGACTACATTCTTTACACTTTTCCTGCTTGCACAGTGGGTGGCTGCATATGTAGAGACAGCGAGGAAGAGAGAGAGACAGCGAGAGAGAGAGAGAGAGAGAGAGGTGCTGAGAGATTGAGAGATGGATATAGAACTGCCTTCCACTCTCTGTAGCCTTCGGCTCAGTGCCTTGTGTTGATGGACCTGTCTGTCACTCTGTCTCACAGGAGATCTCCCTGAATGGCAGCGCTTGGTGGGGAGCAGTCAGTGAGCTGCAGGGCAAGCAGTGACCCTCAGTGCATTCAGCATGAGTTCCTCTTTAAGCCCACCCTAGCACATGACCCTCAAACTTGAGCTTGGTATCTTTCTTGATGCTAGCAGAACTGTCAATACAAAAACAGATGGTCATTTTAACTGCTTCTGTCATTACTCATAATCTTATTTATATGTACTCATGGAACAGATGCTCTTGTCCAGGGTGATGTATCAAATATGCAAACACATTATCTTGGTAAACTGAATTTTGTTCACATTTATGTATAACCTTTAAATAAAAGATGTACCATGTAAGCATTGCATTAGGGTTGTGCATTTCCAGTGCTGAGGCTAATGTGATAAACATCTCGATTAGCAATATTTTAGCAATTATATTAAAGATACAATTAAAGCAACTATGATTCACTTTATTCTCAAGATTCAGTGCAATTTGACACAGTTTGATTCAGGACTGTAATACAAATAGGAATCTAAATACAACATTTTGGGACATATTTGTTAATAATAAAGTTTTTAATTACTGATGTCTTTGTGATTTCTGTGCTCAGACAGCTATTTAACCTAGGAATTAACAGATGAACGTCAGCCCTCTACACAGTAAATCTGCCAGTGTTAAATCAACACTATTAGAGTTAAATTAACACTGAGGGGGTGAAAATGTAACACTCCTAGTGTTGATTTAACTCTAATAGTGTTGATTTAACACTGGCAGATTTACTGTGTAGGATCAGATTTGAAGAATCAAAATATTATGGCTTTCACTGTTTTGGAATTGACTGACTCCCATCATAGATGCCACATGACAGAGCTTCCTGCATGTATAAATAAGTGAGCACCCCAGTCAGTTGTAGCAGAGTGTAAAACCATCATCATGGGCAAAGGATGTGATGTGACTGATGTCCAAAAGGGCATGGTAATAGGATACCAGATGAAGGGTGGTAACCACTAACGTTGTGTGATGCTATAGAGCTGCTGTACTGAAGGTGTACAGAGAATGGACTTCCAACAGCATAACAATGGTGCCCAACAGTCCATTGATGCCAGAGGGGAACAGTGACCCCAGTGAGTAGTACATAGCAATCAACACACCACAGTGGACCAGTTAACGTCTATAATAAACACAAAAGCAATTGAAAGTGTCAAGGATCAACATTGAGTGAATAGGTGGAAGTAGGTGATTATAACCTTTTAGTTGTTTGATGGCTTCAGCCTTCAATTAGGATCTTATTATTTTACTTTATACTTACACCTTTGCCTTCCTTTATACAATGGCTCAAGAAAGCTTGAATGATGGAGGAACTGGGACACGTTTCCCAGAACAATTTTGGAGATCAGTGTGTGTCTGTGGTGTACACAATGTCTACAGCACCCTAACTTGGAAGTGGAGTCCACAGAACACTCCAGAACGGGTGGGTGTGTGAGCAGCATGTGGTGTTGCTTTTGGCTGAGGACTTTCTCTGTGGTGTCCTGGCTCCATCTCCATTCAGATCTCTGGTATGTGATGAAAGCCCCACCCTGGCTCTTACCCCGCCTGCAAAAGCCCCTTTAAGCTGTGTCCGTTTGCCTGCTCCTCAGTGTGTGGTTGAAGGGGTCTGTTTTTGGATGAAGTAACTGGGATTTGGCCACATGCTGCGGGAGGTATTTGGACACGGCTGTTACTGAAGCATTATTCCAGCAGCTGGGTTGGCAGGAGTAGGACCTGGCGTGGGCAGTGCAGCTCCTTCATGGCTCAAGCTTTTTTTCACCATAGGGCTGACCCACGGCTAAGGCACTGACGGCTCTCGTGCACCGCTCTCAAAAAATGCTACCCAAGCAGCCGTGGATGGCAAAGTACTGTGACTTCACTTCAAAGTACAATTGCAGTAAACACCCTAGGGCTTTCTATTGTACTGAAAGTAGCCGCAAATGACCACAATGGCTCTACATTTAATGATCAAGGCCAATTACAGCCATTAGCATGTGCAACTTTTGTCAGCTTTTTCTAGGCTAGCAGTCACTTTTTTAGGTCAGAGCACCTTTTGACATGTTTTAGCTTTGTTCTGTGGTGCTCCATTTGTGAGATGCGGAAAATGCCAAATAAAAAAGCGAAATGACAGGAAGATGTGTCTCAGCATGGTTGTGTTCACTTGTAATTGTGTCTTCTCCTGATTGGGGCATTGTGCTGTGGAAGAGTTGAGCGCTGTCACATGGCGAGCGAGCAGACACACGAGACACGATTAATGACTCTCAGCCCTACAGTCTCGCCCACAGGTAGCTGGCGAGGCAGGTATCCCTGGAGACGAGTTACCCTGCAGACAGCAGCCATCATGTTGATTTTGGGAGCAGATCTCGTGTGGCGCCACCCACCTCCCTCCCTCTTTCTCTCTCTCCCACACTCACTCTCTTTAGTTCCTCCCTTTCTTTTCTTTTCCTCTTCCCAAGGGAGTGTGGTTTCATATGCTCACTCTCCAGGGACCTGCTGTGTTTTGTTGCACTTCTTCAATCAGATCTGTTCTCTGTGTGTGTTTGCCACCCCGTCTTTGCCACAGAACCAAGCAGCCCTTTGTCCTTCCTCCATCTTTCCTTCTGACATGAAAGTGCCAGATCCTGTCTAACAGCCAGTCGATGTTCTCATTCCCAGCCTTGTTCTAAGAAACAGTTGCTTAATAGTGACAACGAGCATTGTTTAGACCCTTAATTGTCAGAATGGTGGAATGAGGGAGCCGTTTGGTGAGAGAGAACAGGATGTAGTGTGGATAATGAGGCCGTTTGGGGTCTGTTCAGTCAAAGCCATCAAACATCATTAGATCAGTTACCTCCACTAGCTGGGAGGTCCATGCTGCGCAGGTAGCTGCGGATGGCCCGATGGGTGTCCGCTCAGCTGCTGCCATTTGCTGATGCCGCAGGCGGCTGACATGCACTGCAGGAGAATAGGGCATGGTGGAGGGGGACCATGTCCTCAAGAGGATCACTCTTCCATATCACTGCACTATGTGACTGCGCAGCATTATTGCAACACGTTTGTATTGTCAGCATGACATTTGGAACAGAAACAGACAGAAATCCATTTCAAGTCACACTACCCTATGAAAAATCAGTAATACTTATAATACAGTCTGATTTGTGCGCTTGTCTCCAAACATACAGTGTTACTAATGCCATCTGACTTCTGACTCATTACATATATGATACCACTACTTAAACATACATGTTACACACGTTACACTTATATAACGCCTTTCTGGACACCCAAGGATGCTTTAAAGTTGACACACTTCATATACACACACACACACCGGTGAGAAGCGGCAGCTAGTCGCGCACAGCGTACTCTCAACCGGAAGTGACCGTCCACCTAGAGGACTGCATCGAGCACTAGGGGGAATCACGCAGGACAGAGTGCCAACCATATCTGGGCATACATACATACATACACAGACATAGACATTCATACACACACCAGGGTATTTTTTCGAGTAGCCAATTCACCTGATCTCCATGTTTTTGGGCTGTGGGAGGAAACTGGAGCCCCAGGAGGAAACCCACGCAGACACGGGGAGAACATGCAAACTCCGCTCAGATGTGGACTCGAACCCAAGACCTCAGCACTGAGAGGCAAACATGCTAACCACTAAGCCACCATGTCACCCATATGCACAGCAGAAGACAAAAAAAGAGTAATTTTAGGTGACTATTAATATTGCTAGAGAAAAACTTTCAAAACCATTTTAAAACATAAACAATAAATAAAAAATAAACAGTTTATTTAGAATAAATCAGTTATATGAATCAAATTGACTTTGTCTGCACTGAACGTCCTCCAGCTCAAATGACCTGTCGAGCCGACAAATTTTTCCCGCTCAATTGAGCTTCACAACCAATAAAATCCTCTCACTGATGTTCAAACATTGTCATAGCATTAGTGTTTTTTTCTAATTGGGAGCATTCTGTTAGCAATGTTCCAAAAACACTTTAATGCAAAGGAAACAATGTTTTTGGAACATTCTGAGAACGTTAGTTACAAGTTACAGTAACTTCCCTGGAACCTTTTAATGACGTTGCTGAATGTTTTTAATAACATTCTCTGTTAGCTGGGTTGGACCCCAGACATGTCTTAGCTGTTTGAACACAATGTAAGTGTACAAATATGGAAATATGATGGGAAGCATTCCTTAGTAATTCTCTTTCTACCACTTTCCCCAAAGACCGGCTGTGTGGTGCAACCAAGATTGTGTCCAGTTAAGACCTGATTGGAGCCCAAATTTTGCTTCTTTATTTAAAAATTGGAGTTGTGAGACTAACATTTCTAACTAGAACTCAGTAGTCACCTAAAATAACCCGGCTCTTACTGTAAAAATACATGAACAAAACATTTTAAAATCACATCCAGTTATTAATGGAGGCCTCACGGGCTATACGGTGTGTTTGAGGACTCGGTATTGTTACATGGTAAGTTCTGGGAAGTGACACTATACATTACTGGGAGTTACACTGTAAAACTGCGCTGCATTATAAAACATTACCAAAGCATCTTTGTTCTAGAGAGACAGAATTCATCAGAACAAAACAAAGCTAAATTGTGCTTCATTTCATTAACATGGACTTTGAAATGCAGCTCAAATATCCCAATGTGCAGATTCTTCGTTTTTTCCCCCTTCATTATGTGAGCTGGAGGAAAAGCATCAGATGCAATAGAGTGTTTAAGGCTATTAGTCCTCCTGACACCGCGTCTTAGTCACGCCACTGTGGGTTTTGCTATTTAAGCACTCTGGTAAAGGCTCCATTCAAGTCCTGACTGCCTATGCAAGCGAGCAGACAATTTAAAAGCATGCCCATTTATATGCCTGACAGAGTGGGCCTCTTTTTAATTGGAAAAGCTACTCTTAAAGACTTAAAAACTCATTTATGTCTCCCACAGTGAGATCAAATGGTAAGTTTGGAGGGCTCTGTGGTGGGAGGTCAACTAACCTTCGTGGAAAAGATCATCATATCTGCTCAGGGAGGGAGAAAGAGGAAATAGCATTTTGTAGCTGCTGGTATTTCCCCCTCTGTCGTTTCTTACATGGTACAGGCTGCTTGTATGTCCACTGCATAAGAATGAGTGACCTTTGCTTGACCTTTACCTGTTTACTAGTGTTTTCGACTAGAGCATGCCATGTGATTTCTCTTACTCTGACCCCACTATACTGCACAGAGCAAAGGGGTGATTCCACACAAGCCTCATGGGTAAAAATGCATACAGAAGCAATAAACTGGCATCACCGCTGTCCTACAGGCTTGACATTTCTATCAATCAGTGTATCTCTGGTATCAGGTGAATCTACAGAGGTTGAAAACCTTTGACTTGTTTTGTATTACAGAGGAAGAGTGTTATTTTCCATGTTTGTAACATTTATGGGTGAACTAATATGGAATTTCTAGACTGGAAACAATAACTGATTACCATGAATTGAAACCATGTTGTGGTTGATATTGTTACCAAAAACAGATTATATACTGTATATATAAAATTAGAATATCATGAAAAAGTTGATTTATTTCAGTAATTCCATTCAAAAAGTGAAACTTGTATATTATAAAATATTATATTTATTCATTACACACAGACTGGTATATTTCAAATGTTTATTTCTTTTTAAATGTTGATGATTATAACTACAACTAATGAAAATACCAAATTCAGTATCTCAGAAAATTAAAATATTACTTAAGATCAATACAAAAAAAAGGATTTTTAGAAATGTTGGCCAACTGAAAAGTATGAACATGAAAAGTATGAGCATGTACAGCACTCAGCATTTAGTTGGGGCTCCTTTGCCCTGGATTACTGCAGTAATGCAGCGTGGCATGGAGTTGATCAGTCTGTGGCACTGCTCAGGTGTTATGAGATCCCAGGTTGCTCTGATAGTGGCCTTCAGCTCTTCTGAATTGTTGGGTCTGGCGTATCACATCTTCCTCTTCACAATATCCCATCGATTTTCTGTGGCATTAAGGTCAGGGGGTTTGCTTGGCAATTAAGAACAGGGATACCATGGTCACTTAAACCAGGTACTGGTAGCTTTGGCACTGTGTGCAGGTGCCAAGTCCTGTTGGAAAATGAAATCTGCATCTCCATAAAGTTGGTCAGCAGCAAAAGAATGAAGCATGAATGATTACTTTCATATGTACTCTGCAAAAGTCTTAGGCTACGTTCACATTACCAAGCTGATGTGCCTCAAATCTGAACTTTTGCCCTTATATGACCTTTTTTCAAATCAGATTTGAGTCCCTTTCATATGTGGTCCTAGATTGGATATGTATCTGAATTGTGAGCTTGTGACTTGAATATGAGTGGTCAGATCATCTTGTCTGTATGCATATGTGTACTGCTGAGCTATTGCTGGCTTCACTTCTGAGAACTGGTTCTTATTCACCTTCTCCACCTCATCACTTACAGTCCACCAGCTGTTTACTGTCCTTTTGAGCAAAACATCATCAAATACCAGCTATTAACATGTCTGTTTTACCAGTTTTAATACAAACACTTGTTTCAATAATTTAGGGTTGCCTTGTCCTAAAACTCCTACATTTTAGGCATTTAACAGATGCGCTTATCCAGAGCTCCTTACAAAAATGATTTGTTCTTTGAAAAGGAAGGATCACTAGCTACTTGTGTAGGATAGAATCCAAATGTTACCTCAAGCTTAGATGCTTCCAAATACAAAAGTCAATATGGATGCCTAGATACACAAGATTCAACATATATATAGGGGTTGGACAATGAAACTGAAACACCTGGTTTTAGACCACAATAATTGATTAGTATGGTGTAGGGCCTCCTATTGCAGCCAATACAGCATCAATTCGTCTTGAGAATGACATATACAAGTCCTGCACAGTGGTCAGAGGGATTTTAAGCCATTCTTCTTGCAGGATAGTGGATAGGACGTTCTTCTTACCGAATTTTAGGGAGACTGGTGACACGTCCTGA